>JAUZSV010373398.1:0-11287 GCA_034780495.1 Parotocinclus cesarpintoi | reverse complement strand
ACATGATACACTTTCATATATGTTGTGAAGGCCAGACTTTGTAAGATCCCTATTCTTTATATATATATATATATATATACAACAGTGCTCACTCACATATGATTGTCAGCCCATATAATATTCTTGTCTCATTTGTTAAAATGGTGCCAGTATATCTAATTTTAAGAATGTGTGAAAACTCAATGTTTTATGTCATATTTATTCAGAAATAGAGAAAACACAGGGCTCATAAACACACAAGCACCACTGTACTAAAGTATCATAAATCAGAGTAATATCATTGGTTGGAGCACCCCTTTTCAAAAAACTAGTTGTAGATTTCTTAAATGAAGCTAACACCAACCAATGTGACAAACAAACTTATTTGTCCTACATTCTTTTGAGATTATGTTCAAGGACAGATGTCCTGATATTTTCATTTAGATATTGCTGGTTCCATTGCTGTTGGCAAACCATTCTGGCCCAGATGCAGCAAAACAGCCTTAAACCCTGAAACTGCCACCAGCCCAGCATGTTTTACAGATGGAATAAGGTTTGTAATCATTTTAAACTTACTGAAATATTATGATACTCTAAGCAAACCCATTGCACAGAAATATGTTTTGCTTCATTAAAATAAATTTTGAATTTGTTTTTAAAATTATGTTTATCCAGCAAGGTGAAAAATCTGCATCCCAAAACCACATAAATAAATATTAGAGAGTACGTCAAATTCATATATTCCCAATATTTGGAATTTCACAGACAGTATTGGGATCAGCAGACAATGGAACAGCTTAGGAAGACTTCAAGGTAAATAAATAGAAACTGTTTACACTTTTCACACCAGAATTGGTTTTATGAGTACAGCAACCATTGTTAAAAGTTCTGGAGGCTGGCTTGGGTGTGGGCCAGGCCTGAAGCGCTCTGCTGAAAGATGACAAATGAGCTGCAGCTCTCAGTGTCTGTCAGGCAGCATCTGCCACAGTGTGGCCGAGTTATGAGAGCAAATAATTCTCCTGTCAGCAACCTGGGCATGGGACCATCCATCAAGAGACAAACACCCAGGGGCAAGCACAGTACCAGTCTGGTGTTCCACACACACTCTAGCAGAACGTGAACTGGAAACCTAATGATTGGCAGTCCATGCCCTATCCATGACGACTGGGTAACGAATTGCTCACTGCCATTGTGTTCGGGGGCATGACACTTGAGACAAGTGACTCTCACTAAATCTGGGAGTGAGGAAAACTAACTACTAGGCTGAAAACCTGGAAGGTTTCATAAAAATTGACAGAGCATCTGTCTAGGGACTGTGCTTGGACATAACTTGACCTTACCTGGTCTAAATTTGCCTTTTATGACATGCTTCCATTCTGTTTCATCATTTAAGGTCTTTACTGGCAGTTAAACACTATAACAATTATATTCCTTTTATTCGATAAAGCATAATCGCCCTGGTTTATCACTAATTGAAGATCTGGAGAAACCATGGTGCCGAAAAGGTTTAAGAGGAGAGGCTCTACTTAAAAACACATCCTTTCATCATAAACTATCAGTGAGAACAAAGCAGTCAACTACATATAAATGTAACCCTGTTAAGCACTGTTTTCCTTTTTTCTACTCATAATCTGTCATTCAGGGCTTCTCTAAGTCGCCCCATGCTTTGATAGAAATGCAGACAGGCAGTCCTCTCTGAAGAGCAGATCAAAGGAGAATAACTGACTCCTTCGACGCAAACTATAATGCGAGCCTGCAGCAATGTTCCCGCCTTGATGTTGGGCTGCTACGCTGAGCTGCTACGCTGAGCTGCTTCTACATAACAAAGTGAAGCAGTGTGGCTGATGGCATTGCTAAACATCCTTATTGTGCAGCGTGAATTCCATCAAGGCTTCTTCCCTCGCTGCCTGTTTGCAGTACAGCATGTAAACAGGAACAATTTGCTGTAATCAAGGTGCAGAGCTGCTAAATGCATGTTAGAGATCGGTAGAGCCAAACACAGACACTGTATATCGGTTAGTTACACAGGGTTTCCTACAAGCTAAGACACAGTACCCCACACACACACACACACACACACACACACACCCACACCTACATGCCTTTTCACACATTTGTGTTTCTAAAGTAATGCAGAGATTAAATAAACATGAAAGCCATTACACATTCAAACTGAATGGAAGTGACAATGTCTAACAGTATGCGCCACAGAATTACATATTCAAAGCTAAAAAGTGAAAGTGCCACGCTGAAATGGTTAAATAGAAAATAATGCACTGAAATTAAAGTTTAAATGAACTATTTAAGAAGGATCAGGACACAGGAGCCTATTGGCTCTCAATAATCCTGGGATTTGACCCAGCAGCCTCTCATTTAGTGACCAGTGCCTCAACCACTGAGCCAGAAGTGTCAGAGACAATGGCAGTGGTAAAAGCTAAGACATGCTCATTTAAAGAAACATGAAGCCAAAGGGTCTTGTGAAACTGAACTCTGGAATTATTAGGCAGATCAACAGACTTGGAGGAAATCCTCATCCATACACAAATGCCCAGGACTGAATAGTGCCATTCAGACAAAAAATAAACAGGAACACCATCCATTCCACCACACAGCAGAGCCAATTATGCCTTGGTAATAGCATCAATATGCATTGCACATATGATATCCAAACAACAATTAATGAGATTGAGCATTAAAATGTTTTTTTTTGTTGTTTTTTTTTTTTTTTAATGAAGCAGTGTGCCAGGGATCATTCCAACAATACACATCTCATTGTCTAACACTGACACATTCATACCAGCACAAATAACACAAGCCTGCCACCACCACATCAGTGTCACTGGAGTGCTGAGAAATTATCAGTAGATCATACGAACTGTTAAAGGACAAAATAAGGGGGACTAATAAAGTCTGTAGAGAAAGTCTGTAAATGTAGAACTACAAAGGGGCTTCTATACATGTGATGGAAATTGAAAATAGGTAATGAGTGTACAGTCTTGACCAAGTTTTTAGAAAGGCACAAAAATTTGTACTTCACAAAGTTTGCTGCATCATATTTTAGACTGGGAATTTGTTTTAACTCTAGAGTGATCAGATGAATTGCAATTAATTGCAATTGATAAATTCATTAAATCATTCCCTGCCATGAAAATAACTTTACAGAAGTTCATACATACCAAACATTGCTTAGGATTGCTTAGTGTCAAGAAGGGTAGCAAAAAATCCACTTCTATCTAAGAAAAAATATCAAGCACAGACTGACATTCTGCAGGAAGTATAGGGATTTGACTGCAGAGGACTGGGGGAAAGTTATGTTGCCTGATGAATCTTCCTTTATGACTGTTTGGGACATTTGGAAAATGAATGTGCATAAAATATAAGGTAAACACTACTAAGAGTCCAGTAAAGCATCCTGGGACCATTTATGTGTGGGGTTGCTTCTCTTCCAAGGGGAGTGGGTTTGCTCAATTTTGCCTAAGAACACTTTCATAAACAAAGAATGGTATTTAAACATCCTCCAAGAGCAACTTTTCCCAATGTTCCAGGAGCAATATGGAATTAAACAATGCTTTTCCCAGTATAATAGACACGTCACAAGGAAAAAGTGCTAACCAAGCAGCTCGCTGAACAAAACATTGAACCAGCCTGTCCAAACTCCCCAGATTTCAATCCCACTGGGATCCTGTGGTCATTCCTCAAAATAAAGTGGAAAAACAAAAATACAAAACTCCAAGCAGTAATAAGGTAAAAATGGGTTACCATCATTCAAGATTTTGCCCAGAAGCTGATATCCTGATAAATTAGGATTAGGTCAATTGCAGAAGTCTTAAAGAAGAAGGGTCAACACTATACATATTTTTAAATATGTCTTTGCTTCAACTGGATGTATTTGTCAATAAAATGTTAAATAAGAATAACTATGGAATGCTTAGAATTGTTTTTTTTATAATAGCATACACACATCTGCCAACAAACTGCACTTTGTGAAAACCAAAATCTGTGACATCCTCAAACTTTTGGCCACGACTGTAAAACAAAGAGGTTCACCTCTAAGCTGGACATCACCATACAACTCTCATCTAGAAAAGCAGGGTTAAACAATAAATAAACACTTTGCGTCTACAGCATTTAGCAGATTCGCTTATACAGTTACTGGTACCTACAACTAAGCTCAGCAAATTAAGGAGGGAGCTTTACAGTGGAAAAAAACCTCCCTCAACCTAGGGTTCAGTATTCCTGCATATGAGACACTCTGCCACTTCAACAGTGCTTCAAAATGTTATTTGATTTTTATGTAATTGCAGACAGAATAAACCCAAAGTATTTCATGTTTTGTCTGATGAATTCAATTTAATTTAATGATAATTGTCCATTCCTGTGTCTCATAAAAATAATACAAATATTTTTTGCTCTAGTGTGCCTTGGATTTCATTTTAATTATTTGTTTAATTTAATTTATTTAATGTATTTAATTGCAGACAGTATGAACGCTAAGATAGTTCATGTTTTGTCTGGTCAATTTGATTTCTTTTTAAAATAAACATCATTTTCTGTATTTCAACCCTGTAACATAATACAAAAATGTTGGGACGAGAGCAATTTAGATCTAGTCATAAATTAAAAAAAAATAATAATAAAATAATGATGTGATTTCAAACATTTGATACCAAAACAGTATCCACAAAAGTCTTTGAGCAAATATTAGCAGATCATCTCCAGTGGTCAACTAATGTGTGTTCACCAAAGAAAGACTTGAATGGATTGTCCTTTTTGTTTTTGGTCCAGAGCACAGAACATCCATTTCTTCTGTCACTGTGTGACGGTCCATCTTAGGTGCCTCAGATACCAGAGAAGTCAATGCTGATTCTGGACTCTAGTGTGAGATTTCTTTTTTGGGCCATAAAGTTTTAGATAGCGTTTGTTCATGTAACTATGTATTGTAAAGTTTCATAACGTTCTATTGTTAATTGGTGGTTCTTGATTCAGTGCCATCTGAGAGATCAGAGACGGATCTTCAGTTCAGGCTTACAGTATGTCCTTTACCCACTGAAGTTTTGGATTCCTTGAAATGTTAAATGATATAATGCACTGTAGAGGGAGAAATATGCAAATCCATATTATTTAGGAATTATATTATCCCTAGTATTTCTTTGATTAACATAATTTTTAAACATTTTACTAATTAAATCAAATGAACACTGCATTTTTATTATCATTTTCCATACTATCCCAACATTTGATGGGATTTATAAAATCTTTATATGCAGACATACACAACAGCCATCGCATCAAAAGACCACAATACACACAAAAACGTTCCTGGAGTCCCACTTACAGCAACTAAATAAAACACCGTAAACATCTACCTACCAGGTACTTAAGTTATTAAATTAAATCACTCAGTGAATTTTCTGCTAAAAGTCCCTCTGTCCCTCTTGCAGTTGGATGGAAGACTAATAGCCACCAAGCCACAAACGAGAAAACAAAAAGACTAATGCTGTTCTGTATGGTGTATGACAGATGAAGCATCAGGCATTTTGTCAATAATAATCTGTGACATACAAAACGACCTGCATTTTGTTTTTCAGAAAGACCAAGCAACCCTGGCGGATTCAGTAATTATTTCTGAGAAAAGCAGTTAAAGTCATGGCTCAAGCCTTGAGCAGCCCACTGAATGAAAAAGCTCAGAGGTTCAGCAAGCCAGCTGAAACAGGACTGTGCTCAAATATATCCTTAATATACAACTTTGCAGTGTCTGCTTCAGTGAGTCTAACGGCAAACTAGTTAACCTCTTAATTAAATGTTTCTGTATTCCTCATTCCTGAATTTCTGTACTGTATCGTTTGTTAGTAATGCAGATGCTTATGGTATAGATAAGTTAAGTGTTATTCTCAATTAATAGCTGAGGTTGCCACAATCACCAGATCTCAATTCAACAAAGATTCTTTTGGATGTGGTGATTAAGCAATGCTCAGCTTGTATTAAGTTGCCCAAATAACAAAATATCATCACACCATTATACCACCACCAGCCTAAAACTGCTGATACAAGGCTGAAAGGATACTTGTCACATTGTTTATGTCACCCGAATGTCACAGCAGAAATCAAGACTCGTCAGACCAGGAAACATCTATTGTACAGTTTTGGTGAGCCCACGTGAATTATAGCCTCAATTGCCTGACAGGAGTGTCACCAGGTGTGGTCTTTTGCCACTGTAGCCCATCTGCTGTGGTTCGATGTGCTGTGCATTCAGAGATTATCTCACTGCACCCCCCCACACACCTTTGCTCCTGCATAATTCCCCAATTACAAAACATAATTCAACCGAGCATTCTGAGGGCCATAGAGCAGCAAGTGTTTCCTACAGTTTCCTACAGTGAGACCTCATGGAGGAACAGACTATGTTTGCTATGTGCAATCTAGCAGCTTTTGCCACTACCTTAAATGACCAACGAGGCCCCTTGTGCACTGACCAGGAGATGGACCCTGGTCCGGACACTTCTGTGAAGCATTTTTGTATGTATTTGATGAATATTGGAGGTACTGGGTGTTACATTTACCGAGGTCTCCTGCATAGACTTAACACATCTGGTATTATCTGATAAAGGGCTTGGTTAGCTGAAGAAGTTAGTATGTAAATGCAGGATAAAAGTGACTGAAAAATACAGGTGAAATCCATTTATCTGAACCAACTTAATATTACATTTTTATGCTTGGTTAGGTTATAGCATTGTGAAATCATATGAGAATCTGCACAGAACATTAAAAATAGAACAATTCAGAAAGGTATTTTGTACAGGTGGTTATTAATTTCTCTCTTAATGGATTTTACATCTTCACGCTCCATCACTCTTACCTACGATTAGCACAGCTTGTGACATTTATGTCTACTATCAACACTGAGAAGACTGAAAGAGGAGAATCCTTGAGAGCCAAATATTTCTGTCAAACAATGGTGGGATATGAATGGAACAAATGAAAATAGAAAAGCAAATTAATATGAAGTACAACGCACCAGCTTTCCATGTGGAGTGCATATTATTATTTAGTTCTTCCAATATCTATTAATTAGCAAATTTCACATATTGAAAACAAATCTAGAATAAATTGATAAGCTTTATACTTCAAACGCTTTCAAAAGCACAAGTGTTAATAGTTTATGTTTGCCAAATAAAATGCAAAGTGAATGAAAAGAAGAAATCAAAATTAAATTAGTATTTGGTGTGACCCCCATTTGCCCTCTAAAGACAATTTGTGCATGGTACACTTGCACAAAGTCAGAGATTTTGTAGCACAATAGTCATCTGGGTATCATTGTGGCTCGGTGGGTAGCACCACTGCCTCACAGCAGGAAGGTCCAGGGTTCGATCCCAGGGAAAGACAGGGCCCTTTCTGTGTGGAGTCTGCATGTCCTCCCCATGTGTGCGTGGGTTTACTCTGGGTACTCCAGTTTCCTCCCACAGTCCAAAGACATTCGTGTTAGGTCGTTCAGTCACCCTAAATTGACATCAATTTGACGGTGTAATGGCTTGCCCACCTAGCCGGGGGGTGGGGGCTGTTAAATAATTGCTTTAACACATACAGTGGCGTGACCAGTGACGGATACAAGGTGTCTGGCTGATTGGTCAATCAAGATGACCAAAGTGAAGTCAGCTGTGTCATGATAATGATTATCATTTTCATATGTTGGTTGAAACACTGTCATTAACTGAAAGCACTGAAATATCCAAACTCTGTTACAAAGGTGTGGAGGACAGGTTCATGTCACAGGTCATACATGAG
Source organism: Parotocinclus cesarpintoi (assembly GCA_034780495.1). Lineage (NCBI taxonomy): Eukaryota > Metazoa > Chordata > Actinopteri > Siluriformes > Loricariidae > Parotocinclus > Parotocinclus cesarpintoi. The sequence continues at coordinate 3,526 of JAUZSV010373398.1, read as the reverse complement.
TAGAAGACTGAGCTTAGCAACAAGACACAATGTAGATTCTAAAGTAGATTTTTTTCTCGTCTCCCGAGAAAACTTGTAGACATCATGCTTCCTTACCTTAGAAATCAGATGTCCAGCAGCAACATCAGCTCAATATTGTCAGCAACCAGTGGAACACAGGTAAACCCAATTTACTGTTCAAAGAAGTTTGTCCAGAAGTGGTCTTCATGAAAGAACTGCAGGCAAAAAGCCATACACTCAACATGGAAAGGCCAAGCAACTCAACTATGCAGAAAAACTTGGAAAGTGAAAAAGGAAGTGAGGTGCAGAAAAAAGACAATTTTTGGCTTTAACATAAGGCAGTTTGTTCGCCAAAGGGTTAGAGAGTAGTCCAAAAAGAGTGCTTGCAGGCAACAGTGAAGCATGGTGGAAGTTCCTTGCAAGTTTGGTGCTGCATTTCTGCAAATGGCGTTAAGAATTTGGTCAGGATTAATGGTGTCTTCAATTACCTGAAATACATGCAGATACTTTTCCATCATGAAGGCATCTGATTGTTTACAAATGTATTCTGCAGAAGGACAAGCAGTCCAAAACATACAGCCAAGAGCTGAAGAAGAACAAGGAGTCCTGGAAGTGATGATATGGCCCTCACAGAGCTCTTATCTCAAAATTGTCGTGTCTGTCTGGGATTACATGAAGAGACAGAACTATTCGAGCAAGCCTACATCCACATAAAATCTGTGGTTAGTTCTCCACAGGTTTGTGGAACAAACTTCCTGCCAAGCTCCTTTAAAAACAGTGTACCTTGAAAAATTTGCGCTGTTTTGAAGGGTAGTCACAACAGACACAACACAAATATTGATTTACAATTCATTACACAGTGACTCAGTGAAAGTTCTTGCTCAGTGAAGATGTCTGATATGTTCTTTGTATGGACTTTTCTTTATTTTCCCATCTATAGTAATGTATCCTAAGTGCAACTAAAACAAACTGAATCCTCTAGAACACAGGCTCCAGATAGCATTAATCTATACAAACATCTATACTAGAGCATCGAGTTCACCAATAGAGTGTTTTGCTTTTACTTTCAATCATTTACTTAATAAATTACATGATATTTTTCACTTTATTATAAAAATAAGCTTTGTGTTAATTATTTTGGCCAACTGTAGGTGTTAACGTCCGCTATAATGAAGTACAGACTATATTGAACTCATTCGTTCATGATACATTTAACTTGTGATGGATTTCTGGGAATGTATCCAATCGTAAATTAGCGCGCACAAACACATGCAAATCTATTAATGCATATAATGTTTTAAACAGTGTGGATTTTCTGTCTGGAATGGAATAATTCAATTAATGTATTAATTCCTTATAAGAAAAATTTGCTTGGTGCTCCACAAGCCTTAAAAGAACAAATTAATGACAAGGTGTCAATGTAATAATGTAGAATATAATATATGCAAAAATTGTGATGTATTATTCAGCTATTATTCTTAGAAATCTTCTAACTTTAATTTTAAATTTGCCAGCCGCTGACAGATGACATGTGAACAGAATAATTTCACACGAGCGTGCACAAAAGCTCCGCCCTGCCAAAAGCCCCGATTCAACTGATCTATTAGTGCTTATTTATTATTATCGTTTATGAAGACTAAAAAAAAGAAAGTTAGAGTTAGGGATGTGTATGTATATGTGTGTCTGTGTGTGTGTGTGTGTGTGTGTGTTTCAATAAAAAATAAGTCAAATCAACTGTCTCGGTTATCAGCTACAAATGTACATTTAATATAGATATAGAAAATTATTTTCTCTACTGTTTTTTAGTTCGGGGGGGTTCAATTGTCTATCCAACTATTAATTGCATTTTGGGAAATATACACTTGCATGTTGAATATTTTAACATTTTAAACCCTTTGTTATTAGTAAGTCACTAAACAATTTTTTTTAATTAGCACTCACACAACTACAATAACCTTAAGAGTTAGAATCCATAATGCTGAACAGTGCACATGTTCTGATGTTGTTCAGACTAGCTGTGTTTGTAAGGCTAGCATTAGGCAAGCAGCTGAGAGATCTTTTCCCCTGCAGGATTTCTGAGGGATAGATAATATTGTTCTGGGTACCAATGTGTCAGCCTCATCTCAGTGAGGAAGAAGCGGGCTAATCACACAAGCAAATTGCAATCAGAGGACACCGGCACACAGCATCATGGAAGATAATGGTCTGATTGTACCCGTGACAGAAGGGCAAACGGTTTCACCATCAAAGCATTCAAGTAATCGTTAATCACAATGCCGTGTCAAGGCGGATTTCCTGATTAGTTAAACTAAACCTAGAAATTTCAAGCATACTGTACTTCGTTGAGATTTAATGACAGATTTGAGAATGACGCTATCCCCCTCCCCTTTAGAAAAATCAACCAAACAAACTGGAAATTCCCTACAAAATTTGAGCAGACTTTGTCCTAAAGGCACTCATCCTCAGCAAGTCTATCTTTGTCTTATTCTATTTCTGCTTTCCTATCACATCTTATCCTTTCAACATTACACTCTCTTTTGATGGGTGCATGGTGCCCTCTTCTGTCTCACCTTGGTATTTTGAAAAGAGCTTTTACAGGATGCATCTCAGCCAGAGGTGGATCTCCATCTGCCAGCTCGATAGCGGTGATGCCAAGAGACCACACGTCACAGCGGGCATCGTATGAGTAGTCAAACTGCTGTTCACATGCTATCACCTGTATAAAAAAACAAAAAATCAATTTAGCAGAACAATAAGCTAACCGTGTGTGTGTGTGTGTTTGTGGGTGTGTGTGTGTGTGTGTGTGTGTGTGTGTGTGTGTGTGTGTGTGTGTGTGTGTATATATATATAGTTGGATTATATGTTGTATTTGTGAGATAACATGATAAACAGTGTTTACTGCCAAATGTTATTTCTATGGTGCTTTTTATAATGAAGCAGCTTTACAAATATCTAGGCCCAAAGCCCTAAATGAGCAAGCCTAAGGAGACAGTGGAAAGGAAAGTTTTCCTAAATGTTATAAGGATAAAGCCTAGGGAGGACCAAGACTCAAAAAGGAATCTAAACTCAGGGAGCTGTCTAGATGTTATTAAGTGGGAATTAAAAGTTACCTACTTGACAACTTTATAGTAATAGTTTAAATAAATATGCAAGACTTTTATTGTCACTTTTATTGTTTTTGTAAATAGAAGCTAAATACAAATTAAAGAAGACAAAATATTTAAAAAAGAATGTATTAAATTGAATATAAAAATCCCAATATAAAGTCTATAACAAATTAAAGAGTATACAATGTTATGCAGAGTATCGAAAAATTAAAACTGTAGCATACAGTATTTCACACGCCTCACATTTTTGTAACTATTTTATCATTACATCTTTTTATGGGACAACACTGAAGATATGACACTTTTATGCAATGTGAAGTAGTCAGTACATCTTGTATAACTGTGTAAACACCTGGCAACAAATGTTAGTACACCCCTAAGTGAAATGGCCAAATTGTATCCAAAGTGGATGGATTTAC
>JAUZSV010373296.1:0-11287 GCA_034780495.1 Parotocinclus cesarpintoi | reverse complement strand
ACTGGCATACTGCCGTCCCTTTGTTCCTGTGCTGCTGGTCATTGAACTGGATTAAGCAGGTAAGAAGTGTGCTTGTGTGAACAGTTTCTTTTGCCATCCAAACATTGGTTTGCATTTCTACTATCAGAGTTTTGTTTACTTTGCTGTCTATTTGTAGTGTGCACAAATGAATAGCTTCTAAATATTACCTTGAATACACTTATATCTAAACTTGGATCTAGGCTGGTATCCTATGTTTTATATGGCCACTGTGCTTGTGAATGTCCTCCTTTTACAGACAGTTGTTTATTAACTGATGAACACACTGGTCTCTAGAAATGCTTAAATATCCTCTGAAGTCCTTTGAAATGTACTTTAATTAGAGTGTTCTTCACATTTAGAGATATTACCTGAGAGTAGCATTCTGTTAAGGTGTATCAATTATACATTTACCAGCCACTTTATTAAGTATACTTGTTCAGCTGTCCTTTAACATTAATATTTAACCAGCTAATCACATGGCAGCAACTCAAAGCATTTAGGAATGTAGATATGGTCAATATGCCCTGCTGACCTGATAAGAGCAGGCAAACAAGGCTTCAGTTCCCACAGGTTTACCATAAAAATCAGACAGTAGAAGATTGGAAACATTTCCTGTCTTAATTTCTGCTGTAACATTCAAATGGTAGAGTAAGAATTTGGCATAAAAAACATGAATTACATAACATATAAACATGGATCCTTCTTGCCTTGTTGCAGTTCGGACTGTCGTATAATGTTGTGGGGGATATTTTTTGACATACTTTGGGCCCCTTAATGTCAACTGAACACCGCAGTCTACCTGAGCATTGTGGCTGACCATGACCATCTCTTTATGACCTATACCATCTTCTGATGACTACTTAAAGCAGAATGAAATTGCCATAAAGCTCAAATCCTCCCAAATTGGTTTTTTGAACATGACAAGGAGTTCACTGTACTCGACTGGCCTCCACAGTCACCGGATCGCAGTCAAATAGAGCACCTTTGAGATGTGGTGAAATGGGAGATTTGAGTCATGGATGTGAATGTTTTGGTTCAGAATATTTGATCATATTTGTTCATAAGGGCTTTTTTTTATTGTTCTAAACACATTGTGAGTGTAGTAATCCCAGTAATTACCAAGGCTTTACAAAATATTTTCCCACTTTAATGTTATAATGTGCACGTGCTAATCAACACAACATACTATTTCAGGGGATATACTGTACTGCACATGAAAACTTTCTCACAAAATCTGTCTCAAATCTGTGCTGTAATTGACAGCACTGGCAACTGGGCTCTAACAGGCAGCCTAAGATTAGAACCAACAATATACAGCCTGTTCATTGCAGGTCACACACTCACATTGGTACACTTTTAGAGATGCCAGTTGACCTAAAACATGTTCATTGGATATGGAGGGAAACTGAATGAAACCATGTCATGAGTAAACTCCACACAGACTTTGATTTGAACCTGAGTTTCAGGAGTTGTAAGGCGTCAGCACTTTTTTTTCTTCTATATGCTGAAAGATGTATCCTAAATACTGTACTTGCATATTGAAAATAGTACTGTATGCCTAATGTATTCCAATTTGTGTGCACAATCATTCCTTTAGATGTAGGTGAAAGTTTTACTCATCGTGTGCGTCTGTCTTTACATAGGTCGTCCCCCTGGTCCTGAAATGGAATACTGCACAGACAGAGAGTCCTACTCTCTAGCAGCAGGCCTGGCACTTGGCATGGTTTGTCTCGGGGTAAGGGTGCCATTGTTTTCAAATAATTCTTAACAATTTCCAGTAGATAACCACTTTTTACTGCTTCTCAGCACATATCATTATTATTAGTGCTCTGGGTCACCTGTAGTTACTTTTTGTCCTCCTTAATAAAACTGCTAACTAGTCTTCTGATAATAGCCGTTTTTCACTGCCATTCTGGTCTATGGTTAGATTTACTTATACATTTGCCATGTGTTTATTTGTGAGATTATGTGTATGCAATTGAACCTGCACTACTTTCATACCAGCTAACCCTGTCTCCATGTAGCATGGCAGTAACCTGATCGGGATGACTGACCTGAATGTACCGGAGCAGCTCTATCAGTACATGGTCGGGGGACACCGCCGCACACACACTGGTGTTAACAGAGAGAAGCATAAGTCTCCAAGCTATCAAATCAAGGTGCACAAATAAAAAAATATTCTGTTCAGCAACACAGTGTTTCCTTGATCACTTTCATAATAAATACATAAACCAATGAATGAGTTTATTATGAATATTAGGAAGGAGATACAATCAATGTGGACGTGACTTCTCCAGGTGCCACTTTGGCTCTTGCCATGATCTATTTAAAGACAAACAACAGGCAAGTTTCTGTTTCTCTTTCTTTTTGTCTTTATTCTTTTTACCCGTGTCGCTTTATTCCACCCACAATTACTTATATTTCTTTCCATTTCATTTCAATTCTCACTTATCCTCACTTAGACAGATGAGTCATATTAGCCCAGAGCCCATCTCTTCTGAGAAACTATTGAAAAAGTAATGTAAGTACCTTTTCACAGAGCAACGTTCCTGCCTTTGCTTTTAGGTCCATCGCTGATTGGTTGAAAGCCCCTGATACCATGTTCCTGCTGGATTTTATCAAACCAGAGTTTCTGCTGTTAAGGGTGAGAAGTAGAAAACAATCAGATGGATGGATAATTTCCCTATTTGAGTTGTATTCTATTAGCTGAGGTTCCTAAATTGTTGGCAAAATTACCCTGGGCAGTATAGATTTTGCATCCTGAACACTTTTGGATGTATTTTATGGATTGGGTTTATAGATTCATCATAAGCCTTTTTTGTGATTTTTGTTTTTTATTTCAGAAGCAAATGGAAAGATGACATATCTGAATACCCCAGCAAGTAATGTGTGTGGGGGGGCTTATCTGCTGTGTTCCCCAGACATCAGAATCGCCTCTATTCTTTTGTCAATTCCAACTTCAGTTACCTGTGACAAACAACAAAACTTTGTGTTGATAGCTTTTAAACTACAAGAGTCATTCCAAGACTTGCAGCAGGCAATTTCTGAGAAAATTCAGGTGGTCTTTGATATGCTACATGACCGTATTCCCACTGGAAAAACCTACCTTGTTCTGGACATTGCCTAAAAAATAGTCCTCCTCACCCATTACTTGTTTGGATATCCAGATATGTAATTTTCCCCATTGTTTCCAAAACAAAAGGGTGTCTTGTGTCTTTTGAGTTACCCTGTAGTAAAAGTTGACTAGTATATTGTCTGCAATGTTTTGGCCAGTCCAGGGATGTCTGGATATGCAAATATTATCTTAGGCATGACTGGGTATTCTTAGTCAAATTAAAAGCTGCTTGTATTTATAGATTGTGTTTGAATTTATTTTGATGCATATATTCTTCAATAGGCAATAGAATAGTATGTATACTTAACAACAGGATTTACTCTGTTTAGGAAGATTTAATGCAGTAGAAATGTCTTGTCATTGTCACGCCCAACTGTTATACAAAACACAAACATTTTTCCTTTATGATTTTTTTGCTGTTATCTTATTATTATGTTTATGTAAATGCACCCACTGGTCTAGGCATTGAACCCTGTATGCCTTGTTATCCTCATTTGGTAACACAGCCCAAATGAAATCATATACTCAGAGACTTATAGTAGCTCATATAGGAGCTAACTTAATTATTTGTCATTATAGTCATTATATTTATTTTAATATTTCACCATGTTTCTGTAAAAAAATAACACATCTGATTTTGTTTCTCTGTTCAGTTCCGTTTTAGTTACTGGCTGTGTCTTTTCAAAGCTGCTATGGCATAATGCTAAAAAAAATACTTTTGATTTTCCTGTCTTGTTGTGCTCTTACAGTGGAATAGCGTGACACACACAAAGTTCCCTATTGCATTATTAATTGGCTTACGATCTCTCAGCGACAACTTTGTGCTTTTTTGTGCTTTTGAAAGCACACATTTCTTGTGAAAGTCAGTAATAGAAATCTGCCTAGCTCAACTGAAGGTGTATTTTTTAGAGTTAAAACAATTGAAGAGTGCTTAATGAATCTTGTCTGTTTTGTCCTTAGACACTGGCAAGATGTCTTATTATGTGGGACGAGATCCTGCCTAATGAAGAATGGGTGACTAGCAATGTGCCTCAGGTATAAAAGCTAAATATTTAGCTGACACGCATGCATGCTTTGCATCACTCAACAGCCTGCATTCTATTTATGGTTGACTGCATGACAGTGCAATCAACATTTTATTTAGTTTCCACAAGGATGTTTTACAAAGCAAAGCTATATTATATATGTTTAGTTCTACTCCAAGGAAGTTGTGCAACTAATGTGTTCCATGTGTTGGGCACTTTCATTCTGTTGGTGGCTCATGAGTTTTGTTTTTAGTTGTTTCTCTTTCTGAAGGGAAGTAATGGTGCATTGCTGGCATTTCTGTGATTCCATAGTGTGCAGCTTAAAATAATTTTGTTAGATTATTTCATTGTCTCATTCCAGATAATTGTGAATGATGATACTTCATGAACGAAAGGCATGTCACATGTTATTACAGTGTTCTGTGACCAAGAGTGTACCATACAGGTTCATCTACAATCCTAGATTTATTGGCGGCTGAATTATTCTATAATGGGAGCTGTGCACAAGATAATTTGAGAGATACAGCACTCTGTTAGCCACAGTAGATGTTTTAAAAATTAATGTTTACTTTATTTGATTTTTTTCATTAAATTGTAATTAATAAAAAAAATATTTGACTGCCCTAATGTTATCTTTACAAACACATTAGCAAATATTAAACTAATATTTCGCAGCTTAAAAATAATTGATATGGTAATTTTACCTCAGTACTTTACTCAATACATACACTGTCCAGAGTTTAAAGACCGTTTTTTTTTTCCCTATTCAAGTTTAGTGTAGTTTTCAAGGTCATGGCCATTTTAGGCAGATTGACATTGATCTGATGGACATTGAATAGCACATGCCTGTTATAATGCTTAGAGGACAAGTGTGTTAGTAATAATTCAATACCACTGCTCCAAATAATGCTTACTCTGAAGTTTGCACTAATGTGTTGTGTAAGTGTAAAGTGCTACAAAGATGTGGAATGTTGATTCTTAAAAACCCATGGACAGTTTTGCTTTTAACAAACATTTTGTGAACAAAATGTGTCTGTGTCCTCTAACCAGCATTTTTTGTTATTGTTAGTAAGATAATGGAGATTTGTGTTTTTGGTAGATAATTCAAGAGAACATTGGACTCCAAGAGGACATGGTTGTTTCTGAAGATCTTAATATGGAGACTTTGATGTAAATACACATCTTTGATTTGAGAATTTGTTAAACTGTTAAACAAATTTCCCTCCTTAATTTTAATATACTTATTGTGACCCAATTTTATAGATTCATCAGTGTTTCTTAATCAGAGTACTGAAATGTACAAATTTCATTTTTTTGTAATCAGTAATTTACACTCTGTTTCATCTAAGAGTTATAAGTGTTCTCTGCTATGACCAGATTATTCCTCTGTTCAGGCAAGCTAATGACTATATTATCGCTGGGGCCTGCATGGCTGTGGGCTTTCGATTTGCTGGATCTGCGAATTCTGATGCATTTGACTGCCTGGTAAGAAGACATGTAAAGCAGACCATTTCAACTGGTCACCTCTGACATTTTATTATCACTCTTCTCATCACTCATTTTCCTAAATTTCTCACAGTACAAGTTTGCTCGAAAGTTTTTGCAGTCTCTTACTGCTTCTTCATCCACAGCAACAGTTGTAAGTTGCTCGAAGGCAAAAGTTGAAAGTTTACTCATTACAGAATTTTGATGTAATCTGATATTTCAATATTTTATGTGGGTATGTATCTAACAGTCTGGGCAGTATAATGTGCAGACATGTCTGAGTATGGTGCTGCTGTCCACCTCCTTGGTCATGGCTGGCTCAGGAGACCTGAAGGTGCTGCAGCTCTGCCGTTTTTTGCATAAGCGCACTTTTGGGGAGATGAACTACGGATTTCACATGGCTCACCACATGGCCCTGGGTCTTCTCTTTCTTGGAGGTGGCAGGTCAGTGTGTTTCAGAATTTATTTCACATATGATGTTGCTTTAAGCTGTATGATTAGTTTCATGGATGCCATGTTCGCCTTGCTTGTCCTGAGTTGTTTGTTGAGCAAAGATGCTTTTACAAATAGTTACTGCTTGGAGGCTTCTACATTAATTGGACCCTCTTTGTTTTACTTCTGCCTTCTTTGCAAAGTTCTCAAACCTGCCTATTAAATCTACAAGCTTAGGGCGTAAAAATACAGAGTCCTACGTTTTAAGTTGTTGCATGTAGAAAAGAAATAGCCTAAGTTAATGTGTGGCCATTTTGCTTGCAATATAGAGGCTAGCAAATTTTCTTGGACATGTAAACATATAATTAGGACATTATTGAAAGTACAGCTTGGGGCTTGCAATGTGAGGGTGTGGTGGTGCATTTACCAAACCCTCAGATGGATTGGTGTACCTTAATACCTTATACTTTAAATACTTTGCATCAGAAATAATAATTTTGTGCTATAAATACTTCTTAACTGCAAACGCTTGCTGTGGCCTGCTTAATGTTTATTTTACAAGTGGTTTTAAAGGGACAAGAACAGGGTTAAATGTCTGACTGGCTTGATTGAATGGGTCACACGTGCCTCTTTTGTGACCTGAAAGCACTATTCAGTGTTGCTGTTATTTTCACCCAAAGCATGTATTTTTTAGATCACTCTTAATTAAATGTGGAGAATTAAATCCCTGTACGAAACAGTAATGCTTCATTTGCTTTATTCACAGGTACACAGTCAGCACCTCCAACACAGCTATTGCTGCCCTCCTGTGTGCACTCTATCCTCATTTCCCTGCTCACAGCACTGATAATAGGTGAAAAAAAAAATCTGCCAATTTTCAGTGTGCCATAAAATGTATTGTTAATGCAGTGTAATGTTTCTAAACCTCTCCACTTTGGCTTTTAATATTAATAAATTGGTTTATATCCCAAGTCTTTTTTACTTTCTTATTGTATTAATCTATCTGTTTTACTGGTGATAGCACTTCATGCTTAGTGCTGATATATGGGCGTCTGTTTATCTTCTCAGATATCACCTGCAGGCCTTGCGTCACCTTTGTGTCCTTGCAGCCGAGCCTCGGTTGCTTGTTCCTGTGGATGTGGACACACTGAAACCCTGCTACGCCCTACTTGATGTCACCTACAAGGTACCTGGCCACTTTATTAGATACACCTTAGTTCTTTTGATTATTTTGGGTTGTTTTTTTTTGTACATCTGCATTTTGATTTCTCCCTGGGTGAGGGATACACATACTCTGCTGCACTGTCCTGTGCTAAATCGGGAAGGGAGTGATAAGCTCTGGGAATAATCGCCTTTGTCTTTCATTTTAAATGTATTATTCAATAAATAACATGAGATTTATTATAAAACCAGCATTGTGTTAATGATTTATACAAATGTTTTTAAAAAAGCTACACTGTGATATGTACGGTTACCTACACTGTTGGACACCCTTTTTGTTTTAATTTCTTGTGGCATAGATTCAACCAGATGTTGGAAATATTCCTCAGAGATTTTGGTCCATATTGGCATGATGTTGTCATGTACTTGCTGCAGATTTGTAGGCTGCACATCCATGCGAACGTCTCATTCTGCCAACCAAATTTGCTCTGTTGGATTCAGATCTAGTTACTCTGTAGATTGTTTGAGTTTTCAGTTTTGTTGAGTTGTGACCCTGTGCAAATTGCAGTTGTGCAATTGCCTGTTCTTAGTAGACAGGAGTGGCACATGTTCTGATATTTTGTTGCTGTGGTCCACCTGCTTCAAGTTTGAGCTTTTGTGTATTCAGAGTTCTTCATACTTTGATTGCCGAGAGCTGCCGCTCGCTCACTGGATATTTTCTCTTTTTTGGACCATCTATGTAAACTCTAGAGATGGCTGTCTGTGAAAATCCCAGTATATCAGAAGTTTCTGAAATACTGATTTATTCTCATTCACTTAAACCATCTTTCTTCCCCTTTCTAACGTTTGGTGTTAACCGTAGCAGTTTGTCTTGATTGTATTTTGTCATGTCTACATGTTTAAATTCTTTGTTGCTGCCATGTGACTTACTGATAGCAGTGACTAAGTATGATATGAGCCTAATAGATGTGTGGTGCAGCGCCGATAGGCATGGTTTATGCTGTGCTATTGGTTTGCTGGATAATTCTGTTATATTGGTCAGGGGGCGACTTTCAAATGCCACGTTTGGAAACACACTGTTAACTACAATTACTGAGATTCCCCCTCTCATGTCTGATTACACTCACTTTTACTGTGTAAATGAGTAGCTGGGTGACACAAACTAAATGTTTTCAGGTATGAAATAAAACATGTCTGCTTAATAGGAGACACAGTGGTATGAGGAGATGACAGTGGAATTGATGGCTCCCATTATGCTCCCTGAACTTCATCTTCTAAAACAGGTACCAGCCTAAATAACATAACTAGAGCAAATGTTAGTGGCTCACCACAAAGAATAAGTAAATCATAAAGTAGTCTGTGAATTATTATTCATTTATTGGGTTTTAAAGGTCCAGTTACTACAGATGAGCATGAACTTTTTTATGCAACTTGGTTTTATGCACACATGTGAATCCAGTCCAACTTTGTGTGCAGATTAGGGTGAAAGGTCCAAGGTATTGGGAACTGAACATAGATCTCAGTAAAGGGACTCAGCACCTGCAGTAAGTCTAACGCAAGCAATGCTTTGTTTGATGTTTGTTGTGTAATGTACAAGTGTAGCACATGAACATTGTGCTTTTCTTCTTTAGATCTATTCTTTCCAGAGATGGTGTCCTGTACGTCAAGCTACGTGCCGGACAGCTGCCATACAAAGATGATCCTCATGGATGGAAAAGTCTTGTGGCCCCTAGTGTGAATAACAGAAACCCAGAAGTGCGCACTTTTAAGGTTGGTCTTAGTGACTGATAAATATTGCACTGCACAGCGTGGCCTTGCTCACAGACTTGTTCACACTTGATTAGACCTGTCAATAATACTATATGAATTCCTGCTATCAATTGAGGTATCTTAATCCACTCCCCAGTTTCCAACCATTATACAACTTACTATCATAAATGATGAGCTGGAAATGAAGCCAGGAGAAAGTAATTTCCATTTTTGAGTGTGTAAGTGTGTTTTGAGTTTGTGAGTGTAAAGGACTACCTGACACAAACTTTGGACTTGTGATTCATCCAAAGTGATTCGGTGATTCATTATAAGGTAAACACATCAAGAAGGTCCTCGGATCAACCCCAGAGTGCAGCGATCTGGGTCGATCTGAGTGTTCTGTATGGAGTCTGCATGATCTCTCCATGTGGGTTTATCACGGGTTTAATACGGCTCCAGTATTCTCCCACAGTTCAAAGACATGCATTAGGGTAATTGATTACACTAAATTGCTCCTGACCTGTATAACTCAATATAACTGAGTTTTTATGTAACCTTTTGTCTGTCATTGAGTGGCCATTGATGCTGAAAGGACATTAAAATAAGTTAATAATCAAACACACAAATGTCATGGGGTTTGCGAACCTGACAGAATCATTTTCACTCAAATAACCTAAGCCGAGATCTGAGGAGAAATAAACATTTATTTGGTTAAATTCATGAACCAAACCAACATATGAGGAAGACCTCATTCCAAACAGGAGAAGGTAAATCCAATTCTTCTGGATTCTTCTGGAGGCCCTATTTTAAAGGCCTCTGATAAAATCTAAGCGCCTCCCTCGGGAGAATGCTTAACCAATTAATTTAATTCGTATTATCTTGAACACACATTATATTCGACCAACAGGTGTCATACATTCATTATTTTTAGACACATTCTACACAGAATGTATTTAATTTTCCATGGTTACTGGCATAGAAACGCAGTATCTTGCCCAAGGTTAGCTGGACCTTCTAATTCACAATATTTTGTTTAGTCTCCAAAACAACTGCAACTTCAGGATAAGTGTCTCCTAGCTCGGCTTTTACCACAACAATTTGGTCTATGAATATAGATTAACTTTGCCACGTTTGTGTTTTACAATGTTCGTGCGTCACAGGTGCCAGTTTGTCTTTCTCAGAGTCCCAGAATCGTACCAATGACCTTCTCTCTGCTTTTACAGAAAGAATCATCAGAATTATTTAGCCCATATAAGTCATATTAATTTCTTAACTAACTTATTTAATAATCTATTACTTTGCCAGCATCAAATATTCCACAATCTCTCCATACATCTGTAAGATTTAGCTGTTTTATAGTTTGTTTGAGTGTGATGGCGGACTGAGGGTCAGGCTCTTCAGTGTTTCTGTCCACCACAAAATCAGTGGTACAGTTAAAGTCTCTGCCCATAATAATAAAGCTTTCATTGATAAAATCTTTTAAAAGGAGGTCTTTTAGTTTATTAAATAAAGCTATTCTTTCTCGTCCACTGTCTGGGGCATAGACATTTACAAAAATAAGGTCAGTGTTTTAGCTTTGACTATTAAAACTCTTACAGGTTCGAATTCAGTACGTGAATATTAGACACTATTAACTGTTGCTACTCCTGCACTGAAATTTGACCCATGGCTTAAAAATGAACTCCCTTCCCACCACATTTTCATTTCAATTTCATTTAACTGATTGCTGTGAGGTTCTTGCAGAAAAATTATGTCAATGTGTTTTTGCTTAATCATTTCCATTATCTGTGATCTTTTAAGACTGTCCCTGCCTCCATTTATATTGAGTGTCCCAATCCTAAGTGTGTTCATGGAGGCTTAAAAAAGGGGGAGCAAGAGGTAGAAAGAACAGTGCAGCAATGAAAATTAAAAGTTTAAAGAACCCAAGCGTGCCATAAAGTTAAATGCTGTATTTATCTAGTTTCCTTTTTTGGGGGGGGGGGTTCCCTCCGTAATTTTGTGAATAATTTGTCTGTAGCGCTTTTGTTGGCTTAGTTCTTCGAAGTTCGCTGTTTTTCTTATTTTTTCTACCGATGCTAAAAACTTTTTCGTATCTGGGAAGAAACTGATTTCAACTGAAACTGAAGTCACTTCCACAGATTTACCAAAAGTACCATCTAGGAAGAAATTAATGTCTTGGAGCGTGTAGAGCTCCTGATCTCCACCAGTTTGGGAAATCTCAGATACAGTGCATCCGGAAAGTATTCACAGCACTTCACTTTTTCCACATTTTGTTACGTTACAGCCTTATTCCAAATTG
>JAUZSV010373193.1:0-11290 GCA_034780495.1 Parotocinclus cesarpintoi | reverse complement strand
ATTATTACTTCGCATGCTGAGTACCTATACATTGTGTTGTAGATCGTTTCCAAAAACTTGGTTGCAAATTTATTTTTAAAATTTTTTCAAACCAGTCCATCTTTCCCATTTTGACCTTTCATAACCAGATCACGGTGCAGAACCTATCCTCGTCCTTTGGGTTGGGCGTCAGTGAGCACCTCTGCGTTACCTGAAATGACTTTTTAGGCTTTTAAAAGGGTTTTAAAGTTTGAAATTCTCCTTTCTCTGTCTGTTTTCTTTTCATTTTTGGGGATTTCTGTTCTAATGACATGCAGATAGAAGCCTGCGCTCTTGCTTTTTTTTTTTTTTTTTTTTTTGCCTAACGATAGTCTACCTGAGCGATGCAGACAGGAGAACAGAGACAGCACGAGTGTGTGTTCCTCAGGGACTTTTCCCCACTTATGTTTCACAGATTGTTTTCTTTTTACATCCCGCACCTCGGCGGGTTGAATAAATTGCAGCTGCCCTGTTCACTTACGGCTGAGATGTTTTCCAAGCGGGGGAAATATATCGAAAAAAAAACCCTTTGAATATGAATATCAGCATCTCTCCATGTTTTCCTCTCGCTCTCAGTCAGTGAGAAAGCACTCTCATGTCAGAAAGCACCAACACACTTGACTCGCCTTTATATTATTAATACACAAAATATGTTTATTCTGTAACACAACAAACAACCTAATTTCTAATTCATCTCTAAATTCTCCACCCATTCTCTATTGGGGACGGGTCAGGACTGCAAAGGCCCAGTCCGGTACCCGTACCCTCTTCTTCCACGGCCACGCCTTTATAATCTGTGCAGCATGTGGTTTTGTTTCTGATTTGTCTTGTTAGAAAACGCATGGGCGTCCCTGGAAAAGGCGGTTTATGCCGCTCTAAAATCTTAAAATGTACTTTTCTGCATTAATGCTGCATCACAGTGTAAATGACCTTCACCAAGGGTCTGGACCCGACCCCGTACCATGATAGATCCTGGCTTTTGTAACTGTCTGGATGCTCCTTTTTTCGTCTTTGGTCCATTGAAGATCTGTAATCCTGACTGGTCCATCCTAGATGCCTCCAAGCCCAGATAAATGGGCGGAGCTTGTGGGCGTACTTATAACACAAGGCTTGTTTTTTGTACAGTAAAGTTTTAAGTGGTATTTGTGAATGTAACTCTGTATTGTAGAGCTTGATAAAGATTGGATAAAGAAATACCTTACCCATGTGCCCTATCAGATACTGATGAGTTCTTGATGCAGTGGGAGGGGAGAGAGATCACCCCTTATCAGTTTAGGCTTTATAGGACTGAAATTCCTCCAGATTCTGATTCGTTTAACAATCTTATGCTCTTTAGAGACAGAAATATCTACAGTAAATAAATCCCTTCCAACCTTCCTATAAGGAACATTGTTTAAAAACGTTTAGTGATCAACTGGAGGGAGTTCCTCTGATCATCTTTACTCCTCAAACACTCAGCCTTTCCTGGATGCTGCTTTTGTACCAAATCATGATTCTAATCACCTGCTTGAAATCATCATTTATTTATTTTTTTATCATGACTAGCCCTAAACTGTTCCCATATCAGCTTTTTTGGGACGTGTTTCAGGTCTGAAATGAAGGACTGCAAGTTTATTAGCAAATGAAAAGAAGCTGACCAGAGGAAAAAACATGAAATAAAACGCCTTTTCTGTGACCGGGCTGCTTTACGATCATTAAAAAGTCCTAAAAGTATGACGTCATGAGCCACAAAACTCTACGAGCCAGTGCTTAAAGGTGTTTAATCATCGCTTAGCAACGGTAACCATGTAAGCAGCTGATAACAGAGGCATGTTGTAGCAGAATTAAAATTTTTGTGCATATTCGTAATTGACCCGGCATTTATTAAAAAAAAAAAACAATAGTGGTGCTTAAAAGTTTGTGAACCCCTTAGAATTTTCAACACTTCATCAGAAGTCCTAAATTTTATGCTAAGGCATTTATCTTTTGAAGAAAATGATCCAAAATCATATATTTGTGAATAGCATAAGTATGTAAAACCTTTATTTTAGTATGTGATATGACCTATCTTAGTATGTGATATTATTGTACAGCAAATACTAAGTCTAAACATTTCCAGCAACTTCACATCAGCTTGGAGGAATTGTAGCCCATTCATCTGTATAAAAGAACTTTGAATCTGGAATGTTGGTGTTTTATTTACTATTTAACTATTCTTTGGTAAAACAACTTGTGTCCTTGTTTCTTGCTGCATGAGCCACATCACTCTTTAGATATTGCTACTATAATTCACGATGGCAAGTTGTTGTGGTCCAGATGCAACAAAATAGGTTACAACCAAACCATGATACCACCACCACCAAGTTTTACAGATCGCATAAGGGTCTTTTCGGATCCTTAACACTTTTCATCTAAACCAGAAAGCCCCATTATTGGTCTTGTTCAACCAGCAAACATTTTCCTAATAGCCTTCTGGCTAGTCCATGTGAAATGTCATTTATTTAGCAGATGCTCTTATGTGTGAAATGTGTGAAATATTGCAGACAGGCATAATGTTCTTTTTTGGTAACTTAATGTTGAGCTTATATTCATGCAGAAATGCAGAAATGTAAAACATACAAAAAAGGGTTTACAAATTAAATTTAAAAAATGGATGGAAAACAACAACATGCTAAACCTGGATGTGCTAGCATTTAATACGATATAAAAAAAATAGTATTACATTTACATCACCATGTAAAGTCATATAAAATAAACAGGACTAAAAATAAATTTGCTATTTTGCTATTGCAAAAAAACATTATATACCATTGATATTTGTTAAAGTATTAAATTAAACAACTATTAAAATAAGAAATGTTGTCACATTGGAGCTTTTACATGTCCAGAGTTCATTGGAAAGTTTAGGTAAAGAGAGTTATTGCAAAATACATTATGGTTAAACAGATCAAGTTCATCTTCTATTGATAAGTGAAAATCTAACCTTAAGTATTAGTTTTTGCTGTAAGATAGATTGGCTCCCTGTCTAAGGTTGTTCCTCCCTTGCATCCTGTCTTGCTGCACCAGCTTCACCACATCCCTGGCCAGAATTAAGCAGATAAGAAAATTAATGAATGTTTTAACACAAGCTTACCTGGACGACTGAATACATTTCTTAACAACAAAGTAACTCAAGCATGATCCAATTTATATTTAACTTGTAATGTGGGGGGCACCTCTGGTCAGGCCACAGACTCAGTCCACTCCAAAAAGCAGTGAGACTCAGTACACTACCCCTAGCAATACTAAAGGTAATACATTTACGGAATTTAGCAGACACGCTTATCCAGAGCGACTTACAACTCATACAATCTTACAATCTAAGCAATGGTAGCCTTTCTCAAGGGTCCAACTGTGGCAGCTTGTGTGGCGAATCCCAGAGGTGGGATTTGAACCCTGGACCTTCTG
This sequence comes from Parotocinclus cesarpintoi, assembly GCA_034780495.1. Taxonomy (NCBI): domain Eukaryota; kingdom Metazoa; phylum Chordata; class Actinopteri; order Siluriformes; family Loricariidae; genus Parotocinclus; species Parotocinclus cesarpintoi. The sequence goes on along the minus strand of JAUZSV010373193.1, from coordinate 7,846 downwards.
ATCCAGAGGCCAGTACTTTAACCACTAGGCTACCACAGTCCCAAATAAACAATTATGTAAGCAACAGTGTCCAAGTTGTTTTTGTCTTTCCAGATCTATTATTAGGTCAATATGTCCCTTAACACCAAAGTACATCTCCAAGGAAGTAACTGACAACTTTTTCCTTGAGTTAAGTGTGTGTGCCTTCAGATTACGTTTAGTATTGTCACGTGACCAGATCAAGAGTGCCCCCACATGCATCCTTTTTAAAAAGTAAAGACTTAAGCAGTTGTGCTTTCCTTTTTATTTTATTGTTACCTAAATTTAAAGTGGCACAGAGTTCACTCAAAATTCCTAATGTTAAATATGATGTGAAAAATGAATCTGTGATGCTGTTTTCTTCATAGACTCTGTGAAACTTGACATATGATCACGTTTAAGTGGACTGCCTCTACCTGTGTATATGATATGTCAATAGATATGATTTTATATAATTATTGCAATACAAATTTTGGACAAAAGATTATGGACGATAAACGTTTTCAACCCAAAGTGTTTAATTGCATTTAGACTAAAAAACTACAAAAATCATTTATATTGTGATGAAGGCATCAAAATGCCAATCAAGGCAGACTGAGACTGTAAACTAAAATATGTTCCATGATATAATTTTAAATATGTTATGTTATTTTATGTTTTAAGCATTCAAACATTATAAATGTATTAGATCATGTTAGTGTTACGGAAAGCATTTGGTGTAACCTGGGAGTGCTGCGTGTGGAGTGCGCGTAACAGCGCACAAGACATCGCGCAGTGATTTGTTGCTTGTCAGAGAAAGAGATTGTCTGTCCGCCTCCTCTGCTTGCGCGCTGAATTTGTAATACAGAGGAGCTTCTGCTTTTTAGTACAACAGCAATTCATGCTGAGAGCAACATCAGCATGGAGCATCGGCGCACGCGATCTGCCTTCTATTCCTCCGAGGTTTGGAAAGGCGCGCAAAGTGTGAGCACATCTGGACTTGGACAGATGTTATCCTTTACATAGAAAGACAGATAGGCATCATTCAAGCCTTTTTGAAGAGGATGCGTCTGTGTTGTGTACATTTCTGTAACAAGTCAGTCAAGTCCGTGTAGGTTCTCTTTGCAAGTGGGGTTCCAAGTGAAGATGAGATTACACAGAAAATGAAACCAAAGACTGTTTGCCAACTGTAAGTTCGTGCTTATTCTTGCAAATACTTAAATATAATAACAAAACCTACACATAATCTGTTCTTTATATTTCAGACCACTTTAATTAAATTGGAATAGCTGAAGGCTGAGCTTGTCTCGGCATGTCGGAAAGCATCGCTATCCTGAGGAACGGCACAGAATTGAAACACGGGCGCGCGTTGGACTCGGGGACGCGCCCTGCCTGGGCCATCGCGCTCCTGGCTAGCGTACTGATCTTCACCACCGTGGTGGATGTGCTGGGAAACCTGCTGGTCATCATTTCAGTCTTTCGAAATCGGAAACTGAGAAACGCAGGTTGGTGCCAATATATTTCTCGCTGTAGGCTAAGAAAGGCAGTGTGATGTGTACTAGAATGACATGCGTACTACACATATATATAGACATTTGAGTTTCTAGACTAGTAGACTACTTAGAATATTGTACTGGGGCACAAACAGAATTTAGTAAGCTTATTTTGCCACTAAAATGACAGTTACTCTGCCATGGGAAGAACAAGGTAGCACTAAACATTTGTTTGTTAATTGCATGACTTTTAATAATCAACTTTGGCAGTTTAAAGAATGTCATTGCTTAAGTGGACTAATATGTAGCTTATATTTGGTATGTATATCTATAATTGACAAAGCCAGAACAAATAGCTATGAACTATCATTACCTTGGCTGCAGAGTGGCTGACTTTATATTAAATATATGCTAACGTTAATTACTCCATAGATCGATGCTGGGGCATTAAGGGAAATGTAGTTCCTGTGGAGAATTTGAGTAGCATGTCCTAGTTCTTCTCAGCTATTCATGATAAAATAGACTTTTTACTGCCATGATTGTAGTGGGGCACAACATTTCATTGGGGCATGTGACCCAGTGAAGTGTGCAATGACTTAAGATCAATAACATCTAACCTCCTATTTAGTGTGTCAAAAAGACCCAACATTCTTGTGTGGGTTCCCATTACCAAAAATCTGTGGTGGTCCCTGTTCCCATATAAAACCTGGTGGTTGTGCTCAGTAATTTCCGAGTGTGGTATGTGGATCTGACAGTTTGCCTCGATGTAACTGGGCACATGCGCCTTCATCTCAGTGTTCCCTGGGGGTTTGTCTCTTCTGGTGGTTGCTTAAAGGTACTATGTAGAATCATTCAGGTTAAAATGTGGCTTGGTTGCACAGCATTTAATGAAGTTGCCTCCCAACTTCAGTGTTTCTAGTTTGATCCTGACCTTATATTCTGCCTGTGTGGAGTTTGCATGTCCACCCTGTGTCTCCCATAGTCTACAGATTAGGTTAATTAGGCCAAATTGACTCAGTCTGATTATGTATAGTTTTGAAAAAGGTGAAAATGGTAACAAATAAACATATATTACCACTTTATATACATTAGTAATTTTCTAAATAATTATTAACATAACCAGTGTTTTTTAAAGCTGGAAGTATTTCCTAGACTTATTTCTGTTTACTCTAGAGGTGATTATTTAGTTAGTTCAGGACGGTTGATCTAAGCTGTATCCATTTAATTTAAACCATAGCTCATGCTCAGTAACAGTTAACCTGGTGTATTTAAAATGTACAATTTAGCCTCTTATTTGGAAGCTCTAAAATATATCTGCAGAAGACTTCAGCAGATAATGATTTATATTATAACCCTGTTAAAGGTAATTTGAAGTAAATAATGTAAATGCAAATAATATTTTATATATTTGTAATTTTTTAATTCATTATTTATTCATCCATTCAGCCATTCATTCATTTTCTTATGTTTACTCAATCCTGGAGATGGTTGTGGAAAGCCAGGGGCACAGGCTACAAGGCAGGAACAACCCTAGACAGGGCACCAAAACATCATGGGGCACAGAACAACACACTTCTACACACATTCACATAATAAGGGCACTTTTTAACCATCTAAAGACCAGACCAAGAACATGCAGACACTGGGAGATACAGTCTTACACTTACACAAAGTGCACCACTGTGATGATCAGATATTGCCTTAATGTATTGCAGGTGCTTCAGTGAAATATAAATTAATGCATGCAATGAGTGTGTTCTCAAATAAATTCATTTTCCAATTACCTTGGACTTAGTTACCAGTTGAACAGTGTATCTTCAGGGGTTAAAAATGGAAGTAGTGCATAAATGTTGTGCAGCTCCAGTGGATCACTGAAAAGTACCAACTGCTGGAAATGGCAGTTTATGTTCAGGGTGATGTATTTATTGTAATGATTGGGTGCTGTGTTTCCATCCCTGTGATGGACTGGTGCCCTGTCCAGGGTGTAAATCTGTCTGCCTTACCCTCTTATGTGACCATCATAAGTGCAGGTAACATGGGATGGCATGGGATTTTCACCTAGAATCATTGCTGTTGCTTGTTAAGCCATGTGTTGGATCTATGGCAGAAGGTGATTATTAAGTGTGTGTGTTTGTGCTTATGTGTTTTGATTGTGTGTGTGTGAGAGAGAGAGAGAGAGGGAGAGAGAGATAGCGATAGCTAGTGAGCATGAGACATGGCATGCATCAGTGCGTTTGTTAACAGAGTCTTGTTGTAGGACATGTGCATGCAAAATTAGAATGGTGTAGTGAATGGTTTAGAACAGGGGCACATTAGGTACATACATGTGCTTTTTAATATGACACAGTGAGATTTGTATCCAACTTTAAAAGGATGTACAGTTGAGCCTTGCTAGTTGATGTAAATGAAAAGGACTGATGGATTGGCTCAGCACAATGTAAACTTTGTAAGCAAATGAATGCAATTGGAGAACATAAGTAAAATCATTGGCGTACACATGCAAGAGAAGAAAATGTAAAAATGTAATTTGGAGCAGAGTGTGTATCAGTATAGTATAGCAAAAGTTAATGCTGTCCTAACTCTTATGTACATCATTTTTATCCTTTTGATTTTCTAAAAATAATTTATAAATTCTGTCATAATTACACGCTAAATTGTAAGAATAAAGACCGTGATTGGTTTCCCCTGATTCATCAGGGCATCTGGAGCTTATCCTGGCCCTGGAAGAAGTTAGTCTACAGAAGGGATAGTTTAAAAGAAAAAGAAAAACAAGTTTGAAAGAAAAATAAACCAATTTGAAGAAGAGTATAATACTGAAATAAGCCTGATAATACAGAGTAACATATCCCAAACAGAAAAGCTATAAGTTTGAGAAAGATTAATAAGGAAATTGTAATTCAACACAAGAGGTAGAAATAGCCCAGGTTATAGGAATATTAAAATATTGAAATATAGATATTAATTTTGGTTTGTCAAGACACATTGTCAAATTTTGGAGAATCCAAACTATAGTACTACATAAGCACTTCCTCCATGTAACACTATATATACTCTAACAATATTTACCATGTAACACTTTACTGTAACACTTTATTGTAATATAATAAAATATAATAAATGTAATATAATAAAACTATCTTTAAGAAAAAAAACCCAAGCAAAATAAAATGTGAGTAGTGTGTTTCTCACTTTTGTGAGGTAATGTGTTAGAAACAAAAGGATGCCACATTGTTTAATGGAAATTTGAATGATCATCCTACAAATTGTAGAATTAAAAGAAACCCTCAAAATTCAAAACAAAAATGTAATACAGCACGCTAGTCAGTTTAGGTGAAATTCCATTGCATCTCAACAGTGGTACTTAGTAGTTTGTATGGCCTCCATGTTAATAATTGAAAATGTCAGAGAATGCTCCTAATCAAGCGACAGATGGCGTCCTGGTAGATCTCAACCAGGGAATCACTGAGCTCCTTAACAGTCTGAAGTTCAACCTGGTGGCATTGGAAGAACCAAAATATAAAGTCCCAGAGGACTGGATTTATGTCAGATCATCCTGCATAAACGTCCTGCAAACTCACGCCACAGGATTGTCGTGCACCAGGAGGAACCCTGAACCCACTGCACCAGCACACAGCCTGACAATGGATCCAATGTTTCTTTCCAATACTTAATAGCAGGTGCCATTGTTTAGCCTGTGGAGGTCTGTGGGTCCTTCCAGGGATATGTCTCCCATCATCACTGATCCAACACCAAACCAGTCATGCTGAATAATGTTGCAGGCAGCATAACATTCTCCATAGCATCCCAAGATGCTGTCATGTATGTAACGTGACCTGTTATCATCTTTGAATAGCACAGGGTGTTGGTTGCAGATTTACCAATTATGAACTTCTATGGCAAATGCCATTCAAGCTCTATGGTGTTAAGAAGCGAGCACAGGGTGCACTATAGGACGTCAGGCTTTCAGCCCACCCTCATGAAGCCTGTTTCTGATTGTTTGGTCAGACACATTCATACCAATGGCCTGCTGGAGATCATTTTTAGGGCTCTGGCAGTGTTCACCCTGTTTTTCCTTGCACAAAGGAGCAGAAAATAGGTCCTGCTGAGGGGTTAAGGACCTTCTATAGCCTTGTTCAGCTCTCCTAGAGTAACTGCCTACCTCTTAAAATCTTTTATATACTTATAAGACTGTGCTGGGAGACACACCCTTACAATGATCCCCACCTATTAAAGCCTTTCTGTTATAGGGGTCATCTCATTGTTGCTCCTCTAGTGCACATGCTGTTATTTCCAATTTAAAAATTGAGTTGATGGTATTACCTGATTAAAAAGTTATATACATGTAGAATGTTTTTGTTTTCCCATCTACAAAGAATGGAGAGATCTGCAGTTTTTATTGTGGGTACACTTGATGAGAGACAGGAAAAAACCCAGAAAATAAAATTGTATGGCTTTTAAATGATTAATTAGCATTTTATTGCATAAAATATGTTTTGGATACAATAGAAAATCAGAACTTAATATTTTGTACAGAAACCTTTGTTTGCAATAACAGAGGTCAAACATTTCCAGTAGTTTCCTTAAGTTTTGGCCCACTAAATATAGATCTTCTCCAGGTCTTTAGGTTTCGGGGTTGTCACTGGGCACCATTAAGTTTCAGCTTTATTGGGTTCAGGTCTGGAGATTGGATAGGCCACTCCAGAACCTTGAAATGCTTCTCACTGAGCCTACTCCTTAGTAACCCTGGCTGTGTATTTTAGGTCATTGTCATGCTGGAAGACCCAGCCATGACGCATCTTCAGTGCTCTTACTGAGTGAAGGAGGTTGTTGGCCAAAATCTTACCATCCATCCTCCCTTCAATACGGTGCAGTCATCCTATCCCCTTTGCAGAAAAGCACCCCCAAATATGGTGTTTCCACTCCCATGTTTTATGGTTGGGAAATTGTTCTTATCCTTCTTCTTCCCCCTTTTTCTTCAATATGGGGGGGATGTAGTGAAGCGTAGTATGTTGTTATCTTTGAAACTGTGGTCCCACCTCTCTTGAGGTCATTGACCAGGTCATTCCATGTAGTTCTTGGCTGATTCCTGACCTTTCTCAGAATTAAGCTGAGATCTTGCGGGGAGCCCCAGACTGAGGAATATTGGCAGTCATCAGTCAGTTATTACCTTCTTCCCAAGCTGTTACCTATTGTTCTGTACCCCACCCCAGCCTTGTACAGATCTATTAATAATTTTGTCCTTAGACAGCTTTGGTCTTGGGCATGGTGGAGAGGTTAGAGTTTGATTGATTGAGTGTATGAACAGGTGTCTGTTATACAGGTAATGATTTCAAACAAGTGTAATTAATACAGGTAATGAGTGCAGAATAAGAGGGCTTCTAACAGGTCTGTGAAAGCCTGATTTCTTTCTGGTTGGTAGGGGATCCGATCCTCATGCAATAAAAATGAAAATTCATTATCTTAAAGTTATACAATGTGCTTTTCTGTATTTTCTTTTTTTACAGACCTCTCTGTTCTTTCTAATTGGAAAAACTTGCAAGATTGGCAGTGTAACAAATATTTATTTCCCCCACTGTATTATTGTATTACTTTATTGTTGTATATTAGGTTGATTTTTAAAAGTATTGTCGGTTTTTAGTTCATTAAGCATTTGAAACCTTAATATAAACATCCCCCATCCCTTTAGTTGCTTTAATAAGTAGATGTCAAAGATCAACTGTTTTAGGTAGCTTTGTCTGCCTTTAGTAATTCAAGTAATTCCTTTATAATCTCAGTGCTGGAGACAGCAGATTAGCATGCAGTACAGCATCTACAAGCTGTCCGTTGATTAATTACTTTAATTTATGGTGGAACATGAAGGGATTCAAACTCATGACATGGTATTTATATGCATGAAATAATATTAAATAATATTGTTATGTTGTAATGTATCACTGTTTCTCATATTTATAGTGTGTGCTTAAAGGAGAAAATTCAAGCTTACACACTGCTCACAAAAAATAAATAAAATCAAATTAAATTTGATTAAATATCCCCCTATTTTTGTGAGAAGTACATTTCAATGTGAGGATCACTTGGCTGATTACCAAAGTGAATAATAACAACATATCATATATGGTAGGGTGTGCAGTTGTTAACACTGTTGCCTCACATCTCTAGGAATATTGGTTTTGCCTGTGTGGGTTTTCTATCACATTCCAATGGCATGTGTGTAAGGGTAATTGTTTTTTAAAGTGCTGTGGGTGTGTGTATGTACTGTGATAAATTAGCACCCTGTGAAGGATTGCTTCCTGCCTTGCACACTGGCTATGTCCCTAGCTAGGCACTGGCTCTCATGCGACTCTGACTTGAATAAT
>JAUZSV010372978.1:0-11291 GCA_034780495.1 Parotocinclus cesarpintoi | reverse complement strand
CTTGCTTAAGGACCCAACTGTGGCAGCTTGGCAGAGGTGGGATTTGAACCCAGGACCTGCAGGTCCGGAGTCCAGTGACTTAACCGATAGGCTACCACAGTCCCCATAGTGCAACGATTCTGAGATTGCATTTTTCATTGTGTACATGGCAGCTAATTGCGTTTTTCATTGTGTACATGGCAGCTAATTGCGTTTTTCATTGTGTACATGTTTACAGTATGAATTAATATATTTTTTTGTAACTGCATGTTCTTTTTGTAGAATTGCAAGACTGCCATATCAGGGCATCTATGTCATTCCCACACCATGTTCAGAAACAAAATGGAAAGATAACATATCTGAATTCTCCAGCAAGTAATGGGTGAGGGCACCAATTTCAGGCAATGCTCAGAACATGGCTGCCATCTTGAAAGCAGTTTAAAATATCTTTATTGTTCGTCACAGGTAACAGAAGATGGAATAGTTTTTTCTGATGTCTGCAGAACGGAACTGCTTTATCATAGTCATAACAACCGACACCCAGAAAGATACACCAATTCCACACAGCACTATTGCATCCCTCAAAGCCAAATTCAGAAAATGCGATTTGTGCTTAGAGTTTTTTTTTATTGAAATGCATAGATGGTTTCAAGAAATGTGTCTTAGCAATTGATACAAACTGTAACAGATAAACATTTTCATTCAATTACAGTATACAGTGTATGTAACTTCAAGCGCTCCTACAAAGACTCCTACTACAGTTCAGTAAAAACAGAAAACCTATGTAGCATGGAGTTGTGCAATGTTTCTCTTTTGGTACACTATATGAACAGCAGCACACATGATGTGCTCAGCACAATCTTTATATCACTGATGATAATAAAAGCAGATGCTACAACGGTACGTGGTCCTGGGCGATGCTATAAATAATAAAAATAATTGTTCGGTTGGGAACATCTACATGATGTCTGGCTTTAGCTTTTAACTCTGGTTTCTTACAGGGTTTAGTTAAACAATGGACCTTGCCTTTGAGAATTAAAGTAAAATGTGTAAGAAAAATCAGAAATTGACATTTGAAAAAGTGATACGCAGATATGACCTGTGCCCAACAAGATATCTACAACAAATGTACATGTATATTGGTTTCAATAACGTTTTGTAGACCTACAGTATAAGTGTAACCACGCTGTTAGCACTGGTATATATAGCTTTGTCCAAAAATAAGAGACAAATTTTCTCAAAATCCACATATCTACATCTCAGGCAGCAATTCCTTTCCAGTATCTGATGAAAACTTAATGAAGTACTGATTAGATGATTACTTGAACCAAATACAATTTATTGAGGAAAGGCGCAAGACACATGAAAGCTGTAATTGAAATACTGAATTCTGAACTTTCCCAGGTTATAACACTAACTGATTATAACACAAATGTTTTCTTGAAAAATAGACATAAACTTGTTTCCTTTGTATTACTATTTTTAACTATTAATCAAGATAAAAAAACCACTACATCTTCTTTATGGCCAGTTAGCAAATACATGCTCTTGTCACTGCTGAAAATAAATATTTTTAAGTTAGAATGTTTCCATATTTTACAGAATAAAACATAAAGGTTCAGTTTATTGAGGTTCAGTTTATTAGGTGTTATTTATAACACATCTAGCAGCAACAAATAGTCAAACCAGAGAAATGGGTCATTTTGCAGTAGTTTCTTCATTGCTGTGTATTGTTTAAATATTTTTTTATTTACTTGTTAAGTTTACTTGTCATTAAGGACATTTTATTTTTCAACACAAAACAGGTACATTCATTTTTTAAAAATGTGTAGTGCGGTGGCTGGTTGACACAAATAACTGCTATTCTATAATATATATTTGATGTAATTTAGAGAGAATGAGAATGTTGGCAAAAAGGTTGCTTCCGGTATATTCTCGTTCCTGTCAGCATGTGACAAGCTCTCAAAAGCAATAACTGTTTACAGCTGGCAGGTGTGAGGTTTTATTAAATTTCTATAATAACGATAATATCCACAAGTAACAGTGTATCAAAGAGGTATTGTTGGAAGGCCTGAATTTGGATGTAAATCAGCCAATTACATTACTTACAACTTGAAGTGGTCAGGAATTTTATCCTGCTGGGGGGTAACCATTAGTTAAATTAGCCTAGCAAAGGATCTAGTGTGACTTGTCTGTTGCCATTACTAAACCCTAAAAATAACGGAAAACGCCTTGAATGTGTGTGCTGTATCACAGTGATCTTTGTGTGAATTTCCCATATACAGGCTATAGTTGTTAACTCACATCTAATCATATTACATGTTTTGCTGATCTTAAAAAAGCTATTGCAATACATACATTTTAAACCAAAAATTGGGGATGACAAGTTTTTGGCAAATTTTTAGATACGATATGTGGTTTCGTAAGGTCTCAAAAATGTAATGACTTACTTATGGTTCATTAAAGTTGCAAACTATATTTAGGTTTGTGCCCTGCAGAGGTTGTCTTTTGTCCTTTTACACAAAACATGCAATTTATCCAAACTTTAGCTGACCAACGCTACAAAGTTTAATTTTCATCACTACCAGTGTAGCTAACAATCTTCATTTTACAGAAAAGTGAATGAGCTTCAGGTTCCTTCAGGTTCCAGCTGCCTTTGGTAAACAACAATAAATACACAGACCCCTGTGGCATAGAATTATGCCACACACATGGAATTCATTGTATGTCTACTGTCTTTCTTGGCCAAGGCCTTAACACTACAAAATCCAATTTGTTAATGCCACAAATCATGACTGAATGTGTGCAATGGATAACCACATGAATAACCAAAAAGGATTTACATAATTGCACACAGACTATGTGTATCCTCACAGTTAAAATCCCGGAGTATTTGCATATGCGATCTCTATAGAAATTATACAGTCAGTAGAACTGGCATTGTAAATGCAAGTCCTTTGAATTAGCGTGGTAGAGAGATGTGGGAGAAAAACTGAGTCAAACAATAATAATGTTAATGATGTTTTTTTGGCCTGAGGGGAAAGAGAATCTGGCGTGCCTCAGGAGATGCCCTTCACTCACTGCAGAAATTATCTCTGGGCACTGCAGTGGGACATGCTGGTAAATAACTTTTATATATATTGCCTATATATTGGACATCATTATCCACTTTGAAATAATCATTTTTTTTGTTTTACAGCCTAAAATAAAAACATTAAAGAATCCTTTTTAGCTTTGTTTACACATTGTTTGTTACAACATACCAGTGATGAGAAAAAATGGGTATTCTTGGCAGCATACACTTTCCCTTCAATCCTGACCAGTCCCTGCTGAAGAAAACACAGTCACAATATAATGCTGCTTCCACCATGCTTCACAGTAGATTTGTTGTATATCAGGTGGTGTGCTAACACAGTGTCTGGATTTCACTTTAAAGTCTCATCTAATAATTACAGCTTTTGACACATGGCATCACATGCACAATAAAGACACAGTGTTTCACTTTCTTGCCACATAGTCCAGATTTGATTGTTGACACTTGCACAGACTGACTAAATTCAAATCAAATTCAAATCATAATTTAATCTATTGCAATTTTCAGGATGCAATGTGGCAAAATGTAAGACTTTTGACAGGGTATAAAGATTTTCTATCACTGTACGTGATAGCCACGTGTATATGGTGTGTGCTTAAACTGTTTTGACTGGTGCCCTTGCACACTTTCTCAGGTTTGGTGTGTACATCTTGTACTACAGTTGTATGTTTTTAAATGTTCAGGTGTTTCACAACCATGACTGGTACACCAGGGACCACTGTGTAGCCCTGTGAACACTGGCATCCCATCTAGAGTGCATTTTTGCCTCCACCAAGTGAATGTCAGTATATGCTCCTGACACCCCTGCAATCCAGATCTGGATAAGTAGGGTCAAAATGAGAGAGGGGGCAGAGAGATTAAAGGGACAAAAATCAAAATGACAGAGCACACAAAAAAAAAATATTACTACAAACACATCTTCTGTGTTAAGCATAATATTTGCATTCAGGTTATCTCTTTGGAAAAATTAACTAAATCCTACATTATTTTGGTTAATATTGGAGCAAGTGCTTGCTTTTGAAAGGGCTTCGCAAAACACCCTTGACGCATGATCTTTATTCCTGTGGCTAAGGGATTAAAGTTCTCTGCTAATTGTCTTTTAAGAATTTGATCAGAGAAAGCAGATATCCTGCAGCAGCTCCGCCCCTAAGCACCGTCCATCATTCATCCCTGCAGCCAATGATGCAGCAGGGAAAGCACTGGCGATTAAAGAAAGCAGGAAAAGCACAGAGGAACAGTGATATGCCACTCAGCCAGACAGAGAGCAAAGCCCTGGCCATATTTCCATGATTAATGACCTCCTCAAAGGGAGAGCTGCTTTGTACACCATAGTGTTCTATTTATGTTGCTCAGCCTGGCAGCATTTACTTGGTGTCACATAAAAATGATCCAAACCCTATTATCCCCCTTCATGTCCTCTTTCTATTATACATCTTTCTTTTGTTTACCTGGTATTCATTGACACTGACACTGTGGGTGTATTTACTTACCGCTTTTTGTCTGGAAATAGTCAGGTTGAAAAATAATGGAGTCAGGAAACTGATGTAGACAGTGAGGGTTTACAGCCTTAGTGATTGTCTGATCATTAATATTAGCTTTTTATGACTAATGTATTCACCGGAGAGATGGTCCAAATTACTTTTGTGTCTTGAAATACATATTAGCTTTTAAAGGTCTTGTACACATGTTGGTAAGGTCTGATTGAACAAGTAAATCTGAAAATTTAAGATAAGAAGAAAAGTCTCAACTAAACATGAAGACTGGCACAAGCACTAGTACCTATTAGAGTATATATAACAAAATCTGAAATCCCATACATGTATTTAATTTATAGTCGTATTGTTCCTAAGGTACAGTACAGTTTCTATTAAATCTTTTCTGTAGTTATGATACAAAAAATGGGTAATTACCATCCTTTATTCAACCCTTTTATGTCCTAAATGTATTCAAATGTATATTTTTTCTGTATAAGTTTGTTTAGAGAATACAACTTTTTCAGCGCTTTAATTTTTATCAATAAATTTAATTGCATTTTTCTAAAGTTAAACCTTAAATGTAGTTTAACTTAATTCAGTTATTTCACACTTAGTAGTTTACAGGAAGAAAAAAGATAACAGTTGTTGAAGATCCAACAAAGCTGAGACATTATTTTTACATTTGTGATCATATTATGATGATGCCTTCATTCTTTAGGAAAGCCTTTAGAGAAATACTTTCATGTTGTGATTAGTAATGTTTTGATGTGATTTAAGGAATCAGCATTGTACTGATATTGGCCCAGGAAATTGGATTGAATTGAAGTAAAGGAAAAAAATCTGATACCTATATCATGTCACACGATAACAAAAAATTATATTTAATGTTTCAAAATGAACATGAAGTGATCAAAAAAGAAGCATTTCACAAGATCACCAGAAAAACAAATGAAAATTCAAAGAAAGTTATTTGAGTACAAAAAATAAAATGCGTACTTAATTATAGTGTGTGAGCAGTATGTGATATATTCATGGGAGTGAACAAAAGCATTTTAAACTGAACGAGAGTGTCACACATTGACTGGTCAGTAAGGTGAATGGTCAACCAAGACTGATAAAAAACTTGCAGCAATGGGGCATGGACAGGATCAGATTGGCCAGCAGCTCGTGTGGGATCTTCGTTGTATTAATTTTCAAATATGCCCTAATGTTTGTGAGCAGTGTATAAATCCAAATGGTAGTGTAAAATGCATGAATTAATTTGTATAAATACAACTGCCCTACTCTGAATTTCTTTATTTTGTCCTTTAAAAGTATAGGAGGGTTCAGTGACTTTCACAAACCCCCCTTTAATGCTTTCAAATTATTGTAACATGAGTTTTTCCTTCATATGGAGTCCAGAATCAATGCCAGAATTCACTGAGCACAGGAAGAAGTGCACCCTGGACTTGACACCATTACATCAGAGGACAGCAGGGGTCAGTGAGGAGGATGATCCCCATCTGGTCCTTTCCCTCAGACAGTCAGTCATGCCTATATGATGCCCAAGCTGACCAGAAGCCACCTCTAGAACTCAAATCCCAGTGTGGTACTGGGATACTAATTTGCTCTGTGCCAGCCAAGCATTAATGTGCCATTATGAAATAAAAAATTCCCCAACACGTTTCTCACACACATAATATTTACATTACTGTTAAGATAAAAAGTCATGCTGGTAGCAGTATGTAGCTCATATACATTCCTGACTATACATAAAAAATACAGTTTTCTTTTCTCTTTGAGACACTGATAAGAAGATCAATAAACTGCTTAATTCTATATATTACTGAAAACTTTTATTTACTATAATATATATATATATATTTGCTATAAATGACAACTCAAAAATTAAGATGCAGCATCTTCAGACTTTGATTAAAATGCAAATAATAATACAAAGAAAACATTTATTTTATGACAAAATAATGCTAATGTTTTACCTTCAGAAATCAGTATTCAGCCACAAATGTTATGTGTCTTATACATTTCCTCAATAAATAAGATATGGTTTAGTACTTCATTAAGTTGAATGATGTATGTCTGTGTTTAAATTAATCAGACAGTGGAATGGAACTCCTGCATATATATAGATATGTTAATTTTATATAAATTGGAGTGACCTCTTCATTATTTTCAGAGATTTATATTTTACATTTTAACAGACTATAAGCTTGTTTGGTGACACCAATCTCAAATCAAACTGATATTTCAAGTATGAAATCATGGTTAAGGATCAAACAGAGTGGCTTGATACAGCACCTGCACTTGATGTTAGTTATGGAGCAAAGTCCACTTTCAGTTGGGATAATGACAACTAGTGCAAATTCAGTCTTGCTTAGCAAATACATTGCATTACTCAATCTGCACTAACACCTATGCACACATTAAAGAAAAACCTGCTCTACCCCATTTACAGGCCATGCCGTCATATAGATCATTTCATTGTAGAGGTAATGACCAGCAGTAGAAATTGCAATGGGCTCGTTGTTCATTAGAACAATTGCTTGAATTTCATATCCTGCTCTCTCTCACTCATCCCTTTATCTTACTTTGTGAAATCAACAGCCATGGGCTGAGCGCCTCACGCACGCCGAGTTTATGATTTGGAATTGCGTGTAGAGCGACACTTGAGCCAAATTGCAATTCGCTCAGTTTGTGCTTTCTTTTTTTCCTCCCAAATGAGTGTGAAGGATAGCAAAAGCTCTCCAAAGAATAACTGTGAATAATTTCAACCCTTAGGAACACAGTGAGATTATCATGGAGCTGGCAATATCAATAAGAATCAAGAGAGAAGAATGTAGAAATGAGGGTTAATTAAATACAACAAGGATAAAACTGATGTACATTTTACTGTACCCATATGGTTTCGGAAGTGAAGTCAATGAGAGCCTGCAGAAACATAATTACTACAGTACAATATGTACAATCTGAGAATACATAGCAGTACTAAAGATCATGTTTCCAGTTCAACAGCCTCCCTAGTATGTTAAAAACTCTCTCGTTTACAGTAGGTGCATACATCTGCAAGTGTTTTTAGCCAGATAATTATTTTTTGTTAATTACATTAACAAGTGTCTCTGTCACTGTCATACAAGGTGAGTTTTTTTAATCCACTACCTTCCACTACCTTTTACTGATCTAGATCATGTTGTCATTTAAGTGATAATTAGGTCAGGGTCACAGGTTGCCCTCCGATCCTTTCTAACATCTGGACGAGACTTCCTCAAGGACAATGCAAACAGCGGGGCTCTTGAACCACTCAGAGCCTGGCTTGCTTCTCTGAACCCTGTTCCATATAAATTATCTTCATTTAAATATTAGATCATAAATTACTTACTCTGCACATATGGACAGAACTCTAACAGAAAAATCCTCAAATGCTAATGTAGCAACAACACAATAAGCTTTTATATGGGTATGAAAATTAATCAATTATTGTAATCAATGATGTTTGGGATTTTTGTGTGAATTATGCATACAGCAGAGCTGTTATTTATCAGATCACTTTGACTGTTACATGAATTATCTTATTTGGGAAAGCATATGGAAACTTGTAGACTGTGGAAAGAGACCTATGTAAATTTTATGAGTGCAACTGTAAAATGTTATACTTGAAACAAGCTATCTATATACACTTACACTTACTGCTCAATCCATTCTCAAACGGAACATTATTTAAATAATTGGGTATTAAACTCTATCAGACATTTTCCATAAAACTATTAAAAAACCAACATGAATATTTCAGTTAAAAAGAACAACACTCTGAAATATATTAGTAAATCTACAGTATAGCATATATAGTATATTCAGTATATTCATACAATAGAATATTGTATGTTGCACATATGAACACAATATCAGAATATAAACTCAGACCTTTTAGTTGACTTGTGTTTTACTATCTCAAGGCTAAAATTACTTGGGTTCATTCTTATTTAGTAGGAAATAGTATTAAATTCTGTTACAAACAATATTATTAAATAATATTCATAGATCCTAAATCATTCAGTTTATCATTCATATTAAATCATTCAGATGGGAGACTTACATCCAGTGCTTGCTGCCCAAGTTTCATGTCAGTTGAGTAGTTGCTTAATTCTTAAGCAGTGGTATTCAAAGTGACAAGCCTTACCTCTGGAACAATGAATGTTTATCCAGAACAAAAAAACTGAGGGAGATAAAGATGTATGGAAAGAAAAACACATGCTACTCATTTGCACATTTGCAAATCGTTACAGATAAGTAATAAAAACATTTATGTCAAACGAATGAATGCATAAGGCCTTGGTCAAGTGCAGTATCAAGATTATTGCCTTAAAGAGATTATTTCTCTCACATGAACAACAGGCTGATTCAGTGTAACCCATGTCGAGATGGAAACACCTTATCACAGTTTTGGGAACGCATTGTTTGCATGTTTTAAATGTACATATACAAACTAAACTGTTTCTTTATTCCTCACATGCAAATGTACAACACAAATGGAAATGAGAGCACCTAGGGAGAACGGAGAGTCACAAGCAAAACAAATGTTGCCCTCTTGTGGCTCCACCGCTGACACTGTGATGTGGAGCTCGACTTTGGACTTGGAAGCACCGTGCATTTTACTTTTCTCTATTTAAACATACTGGGTTATTCTTATTAGGTAATTAGCTGGGCTGTTATAAACACCGGGTGGTAAAAAACATTAAACAGGGCAGGGTCCTGAAAACATAATGAGTAGCACTGTGTGGGAGTTTATTACTGTGGTAATTATATTGTAAGGAAAGTCCAGAGTTAACTTCTCCAAAATAAAATAACAAAACAACTGTCAGATGTATACAGTGAATTCATTTGTTTTGTTGAAAGTAGCTTTTTTTTTAGGCCTATTACATTTTTTAAAATAATTTCTCTTTCATTTGTTATTAATGTTTCATGACACAAATTCAACAATTATCTTCTAGAAGTCCTAAACATATCAGCGCATTTCATAAAAATGAAACAAACAAAAACAATTATTTATTGATTTTTTAAGGCTATTATTACTCTTTGTTCAAATATTACTACTAATAATGTTATTAATGTATGAGAGACAAATAAATTGTTATTTTATTATACTGACGACACAGCTCCAGAGATTTCAGCAGCTCATTTGTGACCTCAGACTCTGCCTGTGTTTGCATGACATTCCTGCCTCCATGTGGGTTTACTACAGGTACAATATTTCTGACTTGTATCGCTGTACCCTTGTTCCGGCCATGAATGGTTGTTGATGCAGATGCAGAATTTGCCATTTTTGGCCATTGCACGTTGGTGTATAGAACGCTACAATTACTGAACACAGTCGATTTGTTGCTTAGGCAACTTTCCTGCTGTGATACAGGACCTCCACGGGGACACTAATGAGCAGATATTACACTGCCTACAAAAGTTAGGGGATATTTCATTTAGAAACCATGGACACATTTCATTTAGAAATATCCCCTACTTTTTGAGAGCACTATGTTTGGGTATGGAACAATAAATACAGCGAATAATGAAAGTACTTCAAGTAAACAAAATTTCTAGACGTGGCAACAAGATCAGTAAGGCTGTCAAATTTAGCAATATGTATACAGTACAAAGTACAAAGCATGCATAGCAACCGATGGTTGTTACTAATTCAAATCTACAACACATAAGCATACTGTAGGTATCACTGATAAAATAACCAGGGTGTTCTGCTTAATGAACTTGCATCTCTTTGTTTTCAATATCATTAAAATTTGATGCTGGAAGTTCTTTTTTCCTGTGTCACTTAAAGTAAAAAAATGAATTTGTGAGAGACTTAATATTGGCAGACAAAGGTGGCACTTGCAGAAGTTTTTAACCTTGTCTTGCTGAAAAGGTGTTGCGTTTCCGGTGGTTGGTGCATCACGTTTTCATACCCTTGAGAAACGTAATTGTCTTTTGGGAATGAACAACGGGCTGCTTAATTGATCTGACCTTTTAGCAGCGCTTTTTAAAATCTCCAAACCGCCTCTCATTGTTCCATCTGCCACTTTAAAACGACATCTGCTTAACTGTATTTCGCCTGGTGATCTCTGCTCAGTTATTAAAAAAAAATAATATATGCTCCAACAGATGTTCATTGTTTTATAGATTGTGAAGCTAAATTTTAGCTTAGTTTAGTTTCCCTGCTCAGCCATTCAAACACTGACACTTGGAAGTAGATGCTGTGTGCCATACGTTAAAATTCAAGCCTGGATAGAGTTGTTAATCTTAATAGAACTTAATGGCTCTTAATAAAACACAAGGAATATGTTTTACACACTCCAAAATTGATCTATAAAATCTAATTTATGCAAACAACAGTTTCCACAAATTAAAAAATATATAGGAATTAGCATGCAGCAAAAGTCCTGCCATCCTTTTTTATTTTGTAGTTTGTGCCTGTGTTTCATTTTGTAGTCTAAAAAGAGCAAATAGAGGTAAGTACATATGAATGATGTTAATCTGACAACACCAAGGGTGGCAAATACCCAATAGTTATGGCAAATGTTATGAAGTCACCACAGATTTTTCATTTCATGTTAAACAAATAAACACAATAAATAAATCAAAGACCAAACAATTACTAATTGTAATTGTAATATCTGAACCTTTTGACCTTTTGAATCATACCTCAAGCAAATTAAAATCTTTTCATTAAGATGATACAGTGGGAGTTACGAGATCCTCAG
>JAUZSV010372977.1:0-19021 GCA_034780495.1 Parotocinclus cesarpintoi | reverse complement strand
AAAATATAAACAACCCCCCCCCCCCCACACACACACACACACACCACAACTGTCCAGTCTTTAAAAAAACAAAAAAAACAATGGTGAGACAATAAAGTAAAAGCCGTATGCATGGCGAGGGAGAAAACCCATGAGATGATGATATAATTGTCAATTTCTGTGATTTATGTTCAATCCATCAACCCTCTTTTTAAAAGAAATGGAAAGAGGATTTTTTAGTGGCTCATTGCAGCTGAGACTAAAATCATTACCAACCTGCATATATATTATAATATTAGCAATTACAGTGCTCCACCATGGCCGATCTTCAACTATTAGAATATATGAAAAGATAACTGGTAACTGTTTTTTCTAAAACCTTGACATTTGATTTCCCCGCTCCCTGTGGATCTCCCCATATTTTCTTTCATACCTGTCTCAGTCTCATCCATTGCATGCCTTGTTCATTTTATACCATGCACTTTTTGTTGCTGTTTGTGTTGGAAATTGGGGAGTAGGTGTATCCGAGCTCCTAGCATGGGACGATTAAGTTACAGTAGGTCAATACTGACTGTGGTCATTCCAGAAGCAGGCTAGGGTAGATAAGGAGGTAAAAATAGAGCCTTTCGATGAAGCGCTCTCCATGTCGGCGGCAGCTTAAGATTCAGTTGTAGAACTGGTGTTCTCTGTGTCATAATGAGAAACTATATGTAAAATAGGGCACATTTTATGTAATATTTATTGTAGAGGTTTTACTGAGTAAGAATAGTTAGTAGAAACAATGGGTTAGGATGAAACATTAAACATTAACCTATCATAGTGGCACTTTGTGCTGCACATATAGTATGTCTGATAAATTACGCATGCTTGTGGTAGAAATCCCAGATTGTGTACAGATTAGTGTATTTTTTTTTTACTTTCTTGTGCTGGTAGAGTATCTGGATTTTTTTCTGCCAGATTTTCCAGATTCTGATATTTGGTCTTTTTTCCCTTCAATGATCTTGTATTAAATGATGAAATTGTCATTGTCCTGTAGCAGCGAAAGGGAAATGAATGGCCTCGCAGCCTGGCGACTGACAGTGAAATATTTCACCTCTTTCTCCTATCATACTTCATTCGTGTGCATGAGCGTGTGTGTGTGTCTGCGTAAAAATGATAACACCGAATGTTCACCCTGTTACGACCAATTCTGTTTCACCTCCTGCATGCAGCTGGACAGCTGGGTCTCCATCGGCAACTTCTCCGTCCCCGAGTCCGCCACACACACACACACACACACACACACACACACATACACACACACACAAGCACACACTTGTATTCTATCTGCTCCTCACCTTTTCAGTCATACTTACACACAATTTTCTATATACCATAGCCATTATCTTGTATGGACCAGTAGTAAAATACAAACGCTTACAGTTTATGTATGAATTAAAACAACTTGTGCATTGTCAATAGTTTATGGTTAAATTATGTACATTTTGAAACTTAATATATCATCTCCTTGCAAAAAAAATGAATGGAATAATTGGATGGTTCATTTTAATGTTTCAAAATACCAGACAGAAAGAGGATTGGTTCAGGTGCAGTAGTGGAGTGGAATTCAGTAGAGAAGCAGAATGTGCTGAATGATTTGTGTGGATGTGTGTGGTGAGCTTTTTAATCACATATTTTAGTGGTGCATTACCACCCTTCTAAATTCAAACAGTTTCTTTCCTAATTATGGTTTCAAAAGAAGTGACATCCTGTTGAAGCTTGAATTTGCATTATGACTTGTATAAGCTTTTCAACAAACATTATTTTATCCTTCACGGTTTCCCCTGTAGATTACCTGAGCCTGCCTGATTGGAGGATATAGCACAGATCTCTTTATGTGCTTCATGTTTCATTTTTGAATGTGAATAATTATAATTGTTATGCTATAGCTTTTTCTAATTTTTTCCATGTGCACATGCACACATGCAAGGTAACATTCCTGCAGAGATGCTCATATTTGAGGAACATCCCATTTGCTTCCACAAAATAAAGCTGACAGTCCATCTGTTTTGTTGCTGGCCATGCCGGGGTGTGTGTTTGAAGGGGACATGCGTTGCCATAGCCCCTCCCCCCGCTACACTCTAAATTCTCCTTCTCCGGCCCGTTCATCAGCATTCAGCCCCCTGAGGTCAAACTCTAGTTCTATTCAATGCACAATGACAAGGAATCCCGTTGGCACAAAATGTGGCCATATACCACTATACCGCTTTAAAATTATAATCTCCCAGATTAGTGAAGAATTAGGCATTTAACTGTCATTATGGCCTTCTCAGAGATAACTTTCTAGCAGGAATTATAATTGGATCAAATTTTTTATGTGTTTCACAGAGTGCGTTAGTTTACTTAAAAGCATAGTTGTGTGACTTGGAACGAAGGCGCTTGCAATGCATGTGACGTTTCCAGCATTGAAAAGAATGGTACCTGTCCAGTTAATCAAAGGACCACCATTTACACACAAACATAGACACGCTTAGCTTAATTCAGCTCATTGTATCGCATGTTAATTCTTGTCCAAGGCTGAGCCCACTCATTCTAACAGGAGCATAAAACTGGTAGGTAGTGATATTGGTAGTGGTTCAGGTAGTGCCCCAGTTCAGACCCTCTCTGTTTGTTTTTTTTCTTTTTTCACTTCTCATTCACTTTTCACTTTGTACTATTACCTGCTATTATTTATCTGTTTATATGTTATCGTTAGTGTAATAAAACTTAGAAATATTAATTAGAAGAATTAAATATTGAAAAATTGTAATACAGTTTTTTTTAGTATTATTATATGGGTTTGAATGAAAACATACCATTTTGTAAAGTAAATTGGAAAGAAATATATCACTTATTTAAAGACACCTTTGTGACTGTTATCATGGTAACGGTACGAAATGACGGCAAAGCTATGGTTTACAACTTATGAAAACAAAGTAAATAACAAGTGACAACAGGAAAAGAACTGAAATAAAGGAGTGGCTGGAGGGTGAATTTTTAGATAAGTATGTTGTGTGATGTGCTTATATTTACTGTATGATGCGCAGTGTGATGTATAACCTGGATCTTACTGTAATTGACCATCACTACCAAGGACAGACTACTGTGTAGAAAACCATGTGTTATTGTTGTGGCGTCTGTATCTGTGTTTGTGTATGATCTGCTTGCGTACGTGTATTCATGCATGCTTTCACTGTGATATCTGCTTCCAGGTTAACACGTTTTCTACTGATGGCATGATAGGGTGTACAATAATAACTACATACTGCAATATGTCCTCTTTGCATATTCTTTAAACCGCTGCAAAAGTTTTGCGTGAATATGACATTTTTTGGCTTTTGATGTCATTTTTTCCACGTGTATATAAAGATGTACAGTTACTGCCCACTGGCCTGAAGTGTAATTAGGTACACTTACACTTTTTAATATTTTAATTAATAAAATTAATTAACTTGTTTACTAGTAAAGCTAAAAACAGCATGTGATGTTCATGCTACTCACTCAGCCTAACCTAAGGCCAGCACAATGTCACATGGCATCTCATACACACACACACACACACACACACACACACCTTTAAAAAATTTCACAATATTGGCTGCTTATTTTTTACTTGTGTTTGACTGCTATGCTAATTCTATGATACACATGCTTTAAAAATGTTTAACTGTGTTGGGGCCATAAATAGCAGTAGCTTTGTTCCGTCTGAGGTGCAGATAGAAAAATAGCGTATGCCACCTGCTTAATCAGGAGTAAGATAAAACAGATAGATGCTTGTATTTTGTCCACCAACCTCCACAGCTGAGTATTAGCTGAGTGATTAGTTTCATTACTCAGAGTGTGGTGTGAGGTGAGGGCCGTGACGCCTAATGACATTGAACGTGTCTGCTGAGTCGTAACGGAGAGGGCAAATTAGGGAGCCTCCTCATTTTATGAGAGCACAACTATAGCAGACTACAGTCATCTAAGCTGAGCTGCCATTGTTCCTTTTATACTCCCTGTCCAGGTAGCCTTATTCATGTCCAGCCATTGCTTTCCACATCAAACCTTTAGGGGGTAAGACTCAGGGAAGATTTTTTCCCTTGTTCTCCAAAAAGGTGTCAATTGACATGAAAGAACATGATGCAAACCACACCTTGCATCTGTTCATTTTGCATGTGGCCTTGCAAGAGCCACATTTAATTTGAGTAAGTTTGTCTGTACGCACATATAGACAGGGTCCATCGCCATTATATTTGCCTATGCAAAGACCAGTGTTGGTGAAAAAAAAAGCTACAATTTATTGTTTTACAGTTTCTTCATTTTCCTAATTTCAAAGTATAAAACAAGCCTCTATTTCTTAAATCCTGTAAAAGTCACAGGGTTTTCGTCCCTGCTGTAACATAGTGTGAGGGCACGTGCCATTATCTCCATACACCTCTTTCCATAGTTCTTTTCCACCCAGCATCAAACTCAAGCCCGATGAAAGAGCAGCCACCAGAGCAGCAAAGCAAACCAGCATTAAATACGTCACAGGTTTTCAATTAACGCCAGACATTAACAAAAGATCTGCTTTCCCCACTTCTGCCCATCAACTGGGAGAAAAAAGGCGGTCGTTAAAACCGATTCATTAAAGAATAGCGCTGAGGGAAGAGCTCTCTGTGTTGGTGTACAAGGCTACATCAGTGTTTGTCAGTAGCAAATGGCTGAGTGGATTTCTTTTGTCAGAATTCCTCACGGTATCTCTCTGACCCTCGTCTCTCTTTCATTCCTTCTCTTGCTTCTTCCCTTTGTTTTGTAGAATGAATGTATCAAAGACCCAAGTTAATAGTGAAGATAAGTACGCCAAATGCAGTGCATGGAGAATGCAACAGCATTACGACGTCGAGGCGAGTCATGTGCGCGATGCGCACGCGCACTATAACCAAAGGTAAGAAATGGAAAAAATAAAATCATCAAAAGCCAAAATCAGTTGACTTTTGCAAATGTTTTTTTTTGTTTTAGTTTGTTTTTTTACTTTTTGTAAAACTCACATTTTATAGTTATAAAGTCTGTCTGTGTCTGTGTGTGTGTGTCTGTGTGTGTGTGTCTGTGTGTCTGTGTGTATTTGTGCACGCATGGGTTGGCAATATAGTATTGGTTTTTGTTGGATGTAAGCTACCACGTGGATGAGAGAGAGATAAAGGGAGAGAGTGAGAGACTGAGACTTGCCATCTGTCTCACCTGCTGCGTGTAGGTGTCCATCTGCTTTGGTCCAGTGCAGTGGATGAAAAGAGGGGGACAAAGAGAGAGAGCCCACACCAGTCATTTCACATTCTACACATCACACAACATCTCTCACACGCATACACAGATGCACACAGTGAAAACAAAGTTTTTTTGTTTTTTTTTACAAACCTACATACTCTAATAAAGTCAGCGCCTACCTAAAATAAAAATAAAGAAGTGCAGTTCTTAAAACTACTTACTGGAATTTTTCTACCAGTTGTACATAAGGTAAGGTAAAATCTCAGATTATTCCATATATTTGGAAACAGTTGGTCCTCACAATGAAAGACGCACAACACAATACGCGATGAGAAGAGGCTAAAGAGTGAGAAACAAAAGATAATTTCCAAAATAATTAAGATACATTTCAAAATTTAAACTTTGTTTCTAGGTATTAAGCAATAATCTAATATAGCAGAAAACTGTACAAGCTAATGGATTTGATAGATAGATAGATAGATAGATAGATAGAGAAGTGGAAGGAAGATGAGTTTATGGCTGAGGATCTGGCAGGGCTGTGTTCAGGAATGTGTTAAATGCTTCAAGGATTCCGATTAGCATATAAATTTAGATGTATGAAGATCATTGCGTCGATCACGAGTCACTGAGTTTTATCTTGACTTAGTAGAGGCTGATTTGCGTATAAAATACAGCCAGATGTGACCAGTTAAAGGCCTCCACACTGCCTTCCTCCCTCTAAGCCTCCTGTCCTTTTCTGCCTGTCCTTCTTTAACTGGTTTTGTTTGAATATAATAATTTGAGGTCATATAGTTCTGCTTTGCTTTGCCTGCTCAGAAAATGGGGTGTGTTTATGCACAATATGTTGTATTAGTTAAAATAATGTAACTATAATAGAGAGCATATGAGTGTGGTTAATAGTTTAGGCTCTGAAAAACCTAAAGTGTTGTAATTCATATTTTAGCTATCATAACCGCCACCTATTTGTTTTATCTTTGGATATTATTATCTCATCAGTCATGATGCTCTTATATCCACTGTTTAGCTTGTCTTGTGTGTTTGTTATGGTACACTAGATGCAGCAGACAAGACAAGCTCAACGATACCTCCTGCTCTTCCTCTTAAGCCAGACTGTCTGTTTGCAGTGCTGTGTTTTCTGAGATTTAAGCAAAGCCTTTTAAAAGGGGGTGACTGTGCTTTCACTGGAGGCCTCAAAGAGTATTATGGCAATTGGATTGTGGGGGGTTAGTCTGGGTCAAACCAATTAGACTCCTTTCGCATGCTAAAGGCTGCTCTGCTTTAAGCCACTCGGCCTCGCATTACTGGCACAAGCGGACCACAATCGACATGGTGCCAGAGTCTGGATGGTCATGCCATGGCTCTAGATAAAGGCTTTCTGGGGAGCCATAGGGTGCAACTGGTACCATGGCCATCAGTGGTTTGTGCAGTATGAAGGGTGATTTTAAGTCCTGAGCAATTTAGATGTAAGTACCTTTACCTGTTAAAGAAATAATCCAGCATTTATTAAATGAATCTCTATTCATCATATCTGTAGGGTATATGCAATTACCATGAACAACAACTTTCCCCTGTACCAAAACTGATTTACCGGAAGTATAAAAGCTAGGATTCTGTCAATAAATATTTTAAGCGTAATATAACATGCAATGAAAAGTAGCTACATTCTAAAAATGGAATTATTTTGAAAAAGAGACTTAAAAAATATTTTACGAAAGTTATATTTATATAGATCTAGATTTAACAAGCAATATGTTTCTAACCCCTTTGCAGAAGTGTCTGATATACCCAGAATATGTAACATTAGTGCTTTAGTTCCTGTGGGTGTTTATTTTCTCACGAACAAATTTTGTTATGCGTGAATAAATATTAATCTTTCTCAAGTGTTAGTTTAAAAACTGTTTTTGCCTGGTTGTTTTGCCAGGGGTTTATTAATACACCATACAAGTTTCCAGTATCTAGTTTTATTTATTAAAGACACTGAGAAATAATTAAAAATATAAAGTCATTATGTGTCCTGAGACTTTTGTACAGCACAGTAGGTGCAGTTATAGACCTGTATGGCTGTGAATGAAATATTGTTTGAATACAGTATATACTTGTGAATTATAATAATTATGTGGCTGGAAAGTGAGTTGGTATTGATTATGATAATGCTTCTAAATAGTGTTTCTAATACCTGACTCATACAGGCTTGGTTGTGCGTTTTGATGTACTGTGGTGTTGCAGACAGTAAAAGCATTACTATTCTGATCCTAGACCAAGTACATACCTTTGTCTTAATAAAACGTTCTACTTACCCTGCATGTGCAACCGATACAATTACTTACCCAAACTATATCAAAGTCAGATTTATATCTATAGTACCTACAGCATATATAGCCTTAAGTGTAGAAGCCTTCAGCGAAAGTGACCAAATCCTTAAACGTTATAAGTAAGAAACCTTAGACTAAGGATCAAAAATTGACCCAGATGTCCTAGGTGTTATATACGAGAAGTAAACTAACTTACATAACTTAATTATTATATAATTATAATTAACTTATATATAAGCAGAGCCAAATTGGTCTTAAACAACAACAAATATGATTTTAATTCTTTATATTTTAATACAGTTCTACAGTCAATTGCTGAGAATGTGATGCATTTGCCAGCAGAATGGCTTGTTACTGTAAATTTAGCAGCTTGTATAATAAACTGGATTGCTGAAACCCAGATGGTCAAGTGAACTGCTTTTGGATGGAGAACTGTTGTGGAGATTTAGTTGCATTTTATGGTGGTGAAGGATTATTAGACTTTGAGGCTGATAATGAAAAGCAGCTCTGTATGACAGGGATTCCATTACAGAAGTGATGCTTACACCACTGCATGTCTGCCTGCTATATGCATCAGATTGCATGTTTGAGAAAGAGCTCACAAAGTCACACATACAACAGTGTAAGAGTGCCCGTGAATCAAATTGCCATTTCAGTGTTGCTTTGCAAACCTGAATGTTGCGATGCACTCTCGTCATGAACATCCCTTACTGTATTGCAATTTCTGACCTTCTTGCCATATCGTTCCATACCAATTTTAAATTAAAAACTTATGTAAGTGATAGTGGTCATGTTTTCAGGCTGTCAGTAAGAATTGCTTATACAAATACTTTAAAAAGTCAGTTTAGTGCAGTAATATCAGTAATTTACCTCTATGTGTTCAGAGAGACAGAGAGAGATAGCAGACAGGCATGGATCTGCAGAGTAGGAAGAGAGGCAGAACGGGTATTAGAGAAGTAAACCCGATTATAGCCGGAATGTGAATTAGATTTGGTAACAGATGGTGGTTGGTGTTGAAAATTTAAGGTGCTTTAGAGGCACTGTGCTGTTGGAGGGGGCAGCTCAGTGCATCTTCACATAAGCGGGGGTTGAACTCGGGGAGTGATAGACGGCTATAACTCACAACAATCCCGTCTTGACAGCCAATTTCAAGATTCTGATCTGGTTAAAGACACGGCTTTCCCCGCTTCACTTACCAAGAAACAACCACCGCTTTTTTTCTCTCTCCTCCCTTGCTGTTTTTTAACCATCTCTTTCACAACCATGTCATATTTCCTTGGATAAAATCCTCTTTAACCATCTGTTTAATAAATTGTATTTTTAATCCTTGTTTTTCCCCTCCCAATGTCCCCTTACCTGTTATCATATTTATGTGCAATTTCATTTCATTGAGACCATGGCTCATCCTGTCTTATCTGTCCCATGTCGATGTGCTGCTGAATGGATGAAGGGTTTCTCCCAGCACAAGAGATTTTAGGCATATTACTTGTTAAAATGACAAAGCTTATTTACTGATTCCCAGGCATATGCTGTCAATTTGGATGAGTATATTGTTATGAATCATACAGACCAATAATTACATCAAACTTTTTGTGGAAGTTGCCATCATTTGACAAAGTAGAACATATCGTAGAGACTATAGCACCTTCCTCCTCCCAGATGTGTGCGCTTGAATAAGATACCATGACATTTGTAGAGGGGAATCTAAACTGATAAAGCTAACACATCTTACCAGTAGACTTATCTGATGTGCTTGCACAGGAAAATGACCTAAATCATCAAGATTTTCATCTGTGAAGACACACACACACACACACACACACACACACACACACACACACACACACACACACACACACACACACACACACACACAGGGACTTTATCAGCAGTGGATCATCCAAGTCGTGCTGTATTGTACGTGTTTGTTGATGACAGTAAATACAAAGCGTCGTTCCCCTCTCATGCTCATTCCAAACAGACTTTCACTATACTCAGCCCATCCTGTACATGGGCTGTACTTGTGTTCCTATATTAACCTTAAATAAAAATATTCAGTAAGCTAGTGTAAAAATTAAACACAATGGAAGATCATTCCTGGGATACCAAATTTCTTACAAGACTTTTTTTAATATAGAAAAAACTTCAATGCAAACTGACTTTTGTGTAATTAAATTCTTTCTTACTCAGTACAGTAAACTTTTATACTCAGTATCATACACTAAATAGGGTAAACATAGAGGGATTTGAAAATTGTACCTTTTCTTTTATGTGTATATAGACTGACCCTTTTAATTATTAGGTAGACATCCTTGT
Organism: Parotocinclus cesarpintoi; assembly: GCA_034780495.1. Lineage (NCBI taxonomy): Eukaryota > Metazoa > Chordata > Actinopteri > Siluriformes > Loricariidae > Parotocinclus > Parotocinclus cesarpintoi. The sequence continues at coordinate 9,170 of JAUZSV010372977.1, read as the reverse complement.
TTTTACACTCACTGTGCATTTTACCAGTTTATTTTTTACCAGTTGCCCTTTGTAGTTCTGCAATTACTGACTGTAGTCTATCTGCTTCTCTGTATACTTTGTCTCTCCCCTTGCTTTGGTCTCTACTGGTCAGGACCCCGTTAGGAACAGCACAGATCAGGTACTATTTGATCAGCCGGTGGTTGCGTGATAGTGTGTGCTATGCTGGTATTTATTGGATCACACACACAACAGTGCTGCTGGAGTTTTTGAAAACTTACTCTATTAGAAATATTTACCAGATTGCCCACACTGTAGATGTAAAGTCAGAGAGAGCAGCTCATCTCTTGTTTTTGTTAGTCATACTCCTCAGTCATAATCCTTCATCAGTGCTCACAGGACCCTGTCTACTGGATGCTGGTGGCTGGACATTTTTGGTTGATCGACTATTTTCAGTGCAGCAGTTACCCTGAGGTGTTTAAAAATACCTCCAGCAGCACTGCTGTGTCTGATCCACCATAGCAGTACAAAGCCTGTAACTGCAGTACTGAGAATGACCCACCACTCAAATAGTAACTGGTATGTGCTGGTCCTGTGGGGTCCTGGCCATTAGAGAATAAAGTAAAGGGAAATATGAGAAACAGAGGTATTATATTCTGTAATTGTAGAACTACAAAGTGCTTCTATATGGTAAGTGAAACTTATAAAATGTGCAATGAATGTAGAAACAATAATGTGTGCCTAATAAAGTGATTGGATAGTCTGTAAGTTCAGTCTGAGGGATGCTAAGCAGTTAAACAGGAGAAGTCATTCATAACACGCATGCGGCCAAACACCCTGTCAACCGAACGTGGTTATCACATTGATTGCATGTAATCAGAGGTGTTATTTTGCAGCCAGTTGTTGACAATGAAGTGAATTACTGCTTTCCAACGTGGTGATGTTATAACAATTGATCTCCCTGCACAGTTAATAAAAAAGGCACAGGGATGCCTGTGAGTGTTTCGAGATGTTAAAATAAGTGTAATCGTAAATGCTGACTCTAATTCTCTAAATTATTATTCTCTGTGAGACTTTATCTAACTGTGTCAAATTATTTCAAAATAATTCTTCCATTCTATGTGAAATGTGTTTTATGCATTTAGAGAAAAAATACAAAAATCAAAATATGATCTTAAAATCTATCTGACCATGTAGTCAAATTTAATAAACTTCTTCAAAGAGTGAACTAGTTGCACGCAATTAAAAATAAAATGATTTTGCAGTGATTTAAACCCTTTACTTCTTTGCAGCTTCATTGGCTAAGTGGGTAGCAAGAGCTGCTGCGGTGTGTGAGGGCCTTGGTTCAAGTGGGGCTTGCAATAAGAAAGTCAGGTGGTGTGTTTACAGGAAAAATCCCATTTCTGGAGGTATGTGCATATTGCCTCGGTAATGGCCAGGGTTGTTACAGGAAATGCACATTTTTATATCAGTTTTATATAGCAGCACATCAGTATCTAACTATATTCACAATAGGCATAAGGTCACATCAACACACTAATCATCAACACACTAATCATGTGACACTTAAAAGTGACAGGCCAACTTAATGCTTGTCTTTGGACTGTGGGTGGAAACTCATGTGGACACTGTGAGGACAGGCGAGATCCACACTGGCACAGTCCACGGGCGGAAACAATTCAGGGATCTAAGGACTGGGAGTCACCCCATTATTTCTCTAAAATCTTATATGTGGATCAAAATCATCCTGTGTGGTTACGCCTAACAGGAGTAACAATTTTCGCCCTATAATCAGACAGCCTTAATTCTCATTGGGTGGGATGAGGTGGGGTTGGGTCTGCAATGATTGCTGTTTTGAAGCCATGTTTGTCAAATTTGTATCAGTCCAACAACCCAATGACTCTTGCCATTTCCAAAATGGTTTTCATGTGGATTTGTGATGGATTGTGTCCCACAGAAGGAGCGGCAGCTGTGGGGAAGAACAAACAATAATCTTTTTGGTATCAGCTTCCCTATGATATTCAAGCTTTAAAATAAGGACATATTAGTTGTTAGCAGGTAATGTATTATTTAAAGGTCTTTGTGCTGTAGCTGTAGCTAAATATCAGACTTTTACTAAATGATTGAAAATGTGAGTTTTATGTAGTTTTATAACTACTCATCGGTTTTGCACAATTTCATAAGATGACTAAATTGACATTCAGTCTTGTCTACATATGATTTTATGATTTGGCAACCACTAATACCACTTTGTCCATGACATACTTTATCTACTTGTGTTCCAGTCAGTCAAGCACTGCATACTATTATGATTAACACACACAGATTTAGCATGTCAAACGTTTTTAGCATGAGCTAATATTAAACCTGTAACAATACCGAACAGCTGATTACTCTTACCCATTTTTAGAAAAGCATGTCTTCCAGCACTACTGTTATAAGTCTTTTTTATAATGCCCTTTTACACCAAGATAACAATCTCCATTCATTTGAAATTGTAGTGCTTCCCCCGTTAAAAACTTCTTTTGTTAATGGCACACTGCAGAATTGAAGCCTGCACTAGACATAGCTGAAAACAGATAAAATAATTACCTCTCAAATAGTCTCTTCTGTGGCAGAAAGGGCTTTCTTTCTTTTAAAATATGGGCTTTATAATTCCATTTCTCTTAGAGTTAATGTGAATTTTAGTGCCTCTAATTTTAGATTTGAGTGCTGTCTAGAATAAAAATCTGTCACCTGACAAGTGAATTTATAAATAGTTATGAATTTTTCTGGCTCAAATTAATGGAGTCATAGCATTTCAAAGAGTGGCAGAGAGAGTGGGAGGGAAAAAGAAGAGGAACAGAAGAACAGATAAACACAGAGAATGAATTTCTTCTTCATGATTAAGACCCGTCTCTTTTGCAAGAGACTTCAAGCAATTAGAACCTTAATTTAAAATAAATGTTTGCCCTAATTGTTCCCCTAATTCACTTCTGGCAGTGAAGACTCTCAGTTTTTGTGATGTTTACATAAAAAATATGCACCTTGTTTTACACTGATAAAAAAAAGTATGTTAACACCCATTCTAATAAACATATTAGCTTCTAATATATTACCATGCCATGTCTCAATAGTCAAATATTGACAACTGAATGGACCAAACAGGAACGCTCACTGGGTTTATATGTTCCACTGCCACTGTTACTGACAATTCTGACAAATTGTCTGCCTACAGCAGTTCAGGAAAAGTCGTTTCCTGGTTCACAATCACAGTTCCTCTGTAAACAAAGGGAGGTCCATAAAGACTTGGTTTGGTAAGTTTACTGGCCAGTACAGAACGCTGACATTAACCCCATGCAACACCTTTGGGATGATTTGAAATATCTGCTGCGAGGCAGGCAACTCAGGTTCCAAATTCTGGTAGAAAGGCTTCTCAGAAGAGTGAGCTGATACAACTGCAATGGGAGGGACAACTTCAAATTAATTCTTTTAATGTTATAGCACCCAGAAAGAGTTGTATTATGTGTGTGCGTGTGCGTGTGCACGTGCGTGTGTGCGTGCGCGGCACATTGGATTAATCATTTGGGTTTCTTTTACTTTTGTCCTTGTTTTTTAAACAATAGCAAATAAAAATTAAGGTTATTGGCCAAAGATGTATCAGATTTCTTAATATGACTACAATGAGAACAGTATGATTGGTATTAATTTTAATTGGTTAATTTATACATTACACTTAAGTATTTTTTTCACCAAAGGACATTTAACTAGACCAGTAATAAATACACTGCTTACAAAAATGATGGGATATTTTAAAGCGAATATGAAGCAATTAAAAAAGAAGCATTTAATTTTATTTCGTTAATCACGATCATCAAACAAGCAAATAAAAAGTTGTTTGATTACTCAAATGAGATACAAACTCAATTATGGTGATTAAGTAGCAAGTGACAAACATGGGGGGAACTGAAGCATGTTAAACTGGATGAGAGTGCCCCCACATTGACTGTTCAGTACGGTGTATGATCACCAAGACTGCCAAAATACACTGCCAGTGATGGGGCATGGACAGGATCAAACTGTCTAGCAGTTCTTGTGGGTTTTGAAATATCCCTTAATTTTTGTGAGCAGTGTTTTAAAGCTGTGTTAAACATTTTCCATTTGGTACTAAACAGGAACAGATAACAAGCTGTCTACCAGTCACCAGAACAAACAAGATTTGCAAATAAAAATTATGCTTGCTATGCTAATTGATCTTTTATTCCTCTGCAGCAATACAATTTGTAGTTGTTACTTAGGGAATGTGTGGATCATACTTTATGGATCATACAATATTGATTTAAAAAATGTGGACGTGTATTTGTTGAGAATGATGACATAATTGTTTCACAACTACTGTAATATAAATTTCAAAGACAGAAATGATCATGTTAAAGCTAAGAACTGGAACTGAGCAATGAGGTTTGTAATACGAACATAGCCTAAGAGGAGCCTTTTCCTAATCGATTGTCTCGCTCTGCAGTACACCTGAGCAGCTGGGCTTGAATCAGCATATTTAGGCCAGAGATGTTAAGGCTTGACTGCCAGGAAGTGTTGATTTCATTTATTCATTAGAGTGTCTCTTTTAGGCTACTGGGTCCTATTACCTATGCCATGCACGATAAGATATTTGTATTTGTTTACATTTATTCAAGACAATTGCACCTGTAGGAAAGTCCTCACTTTTAAACATGCTGACATGCAAAAATGATAGATGAATGTATGAATGATCATTTGACTTATTTCACTTGAAAGTATATTACAAACATGTTGCTGTGGTTTAAATGACTCTCGTGTTTTTTTAGGTTGCAGATGCTTTACTTCTTCCCTTCCTTTTCTCATTCTTCTGCTCACTTTCTCTCACTCTTCTGCTGTAAAAGAATCCATCTTTTACAAGCCGCTTGGCTTTTTAAAACCCTCATTTAGAAGTGGGCTTCCTTAATTAAAAGGACCTTTGTGTGGTCCTGCAGCCTGCATGGTTTATTTGCCCTCCTTCATCTCCTGTGTTAAAACGTGTTCCTCCACCTCATGCACGTAAAACCTTGGCAAGTTTCTTTTTTCCTCCATATAATGGCTTTGTCTTTTTGCTGATGTCCTAGGATATAGAACTGAAGCACTAATACAGAGAGACAGAGAGAGACAGTTTTTTAGCAATAATATACGTGTTTTTGAAAACACTGTCACAAAGGGTTAGAGATCTCAGAACTATAGGGCTTGTGATGGCATTGAATATCAGCGGGATAATGAGGATTGAAAGTGATCAAAAAGCTTACTTAAGTAAAAATGCTGCTACTGTCATTATACAAATTAAATCGACTTGTGTATTTTCTGTAAAAAAAAAGGTTTTAAAATGACAATTAATTGTAAATTGATACACATTTAATAAATATCAAAGTAAAAAAACTGTAATATTTTAGGTTAAAGCCCACATCTTCAATTTTAATAGTTTCAACTACACAGTGAACTAATATTGGCAATACTAGTATATTCTGGTAGAAGGAATATAACTAAACGTAACATTTCTTTGACATTGTACTTGTCAAATTAAAAATATTTAAATCACCTGTTTTTTATGTACATGTAACAGACTAAATGTAGCATATAAATACATTTGTCTGGTGACTAAAGTCGATGGTAAAACTTGTGATTTGGCCTTGGTGATGTTTCTCTAGTAGGTCCTTGTGTGTCCCCTAGTAGTCAGGCATACAGTGTGCTTTAGATAGATGTCTGAGGGGGATTGTTAATCCACTTCTCCAGGCCTCCTTTAAAATGTAGCAGATATATCTATTAATTACAGCACTCATTAATAAGCTATTCTCCCAGGACCCTGTTCGTGTATGTGTTTGTTGTGCGTTGGGGGAAGGGGTTGACCTCAACTAAATAGGTTTGACAGTATTGAGCAGTGGTAATATAAAAGAGCTTTCTCTTTTGTTAACATTTAGTGGTCTTTTCTTTCAAGTATGTGTGTGTGTGCCTGTGTGGATGTCCATGTCCATGTCCAGTAGGGGGGTCAAGTTTATATGAAATTTTGAGAATAAAATGATCACAGGGGGATAGAAAGATCTTAAGTTTCTTAATACACACGGTGCTAGTCCCCACAAAGAAAAACTATATTTTTAGAAAAAAACTACAGGTTAATTTCTTTTGAAAGAGCTTAGTGAGCTAAAGGTTAGGCTTAGATGTTGGTGTGGAATTAATTAGCTACATTAATGTTGCCGTGGGAAGTACCCACAATGATGGAAGAACAATGCAAGTCGAAAAATTGTGTGTGTTTGTGTGTGTGTGTGTGTATGTGTGCGTGTGGCATGTCGCGTTAGTGAGGATGATGAAGCTGCAGTTGCCCTCCACACTGATTACATTCATGTAGAACAAGTTGATATTGACTGTGGGATGAGTGATGGCGGCTGGCTCCAGGCAGCATCCCTCTCCTTTCCACAGCTCTTTCTGCAGTGCCAGATCATCTGTCATGCCGTATTTTGATCACTGCACGCTTCTTTATTTCCTACTGGTAACCTTTATTTCCTACTGGTAACACTTAATCTGTTGGGGAATATGTCTCCAAAATGCATGTCAACGCATGACTGTGCATTAATACTTGAATGTAATTGATTAATTGATTAGTGTAAAGTTAATATTTATGAAGCTGGTTCTTGCATTTCATTATAGGCATTTCTACAAGATGAGAATTCAAATTGTTTTAATCAACATAGAAGAAGTTACTTTCACTTTCAGGAATTATGATAAAAGATGCACCGTCTTCTCTTTTGACTAGGTTTTGTTTTGCCTTTTTGTTTGATGTCCGCGTGTTGTAATAACTTTGTTACTAAGCTTGGCTTTTTTGTCTTTGTCAGTTATCATTCATAGTGGCCTGCTTTTATTTTGTTCTAATGTCCCACTGCTAGCTTCTACTTTCACCAGAAGACAGACTGAAATCAGTCAAAAGCATTAGTGGTACCCAGGGGAGCCGTCCATGTTTATGTCCATTTTTTCTGTTGATTCTTTCCAGAGAAGTCATTAACACTGGGACAAAGAAGTCAGTTATTGTTAGTGCCTGCTGAGTGCTCACTTCTAAAAGTCTGGGGTAAATATATTTGCTGTTGTTTTGTCTTAAACAGGCTGCTCTGCAGAATGTCCAGCAAGGATCGCCACATTGAGTCCAGCTGCCCCTCATACATCAAGACGGAACCCTCCAGCCCAGCCTCGCTGACCGACAGCGTCAACCACCACAGTCCCGGCGGCTCATCAGACGCCAGTGGCAGCTACAGCTCTGCAATGAACGGCCACCAGAATGGCTTGGACTCACCCACGCTGTATGGGCCAGCAGGCACATTGGGACCCAATGGCACCGGAGCCAAACGCTATGAGGACTGCTCCAGCACCATCGGTGAAGACTCGCAGATCAAGTGCGAGTACATGCTCAACTCCATGCCCAAGCGCCTGTGCTTGGTGTGCGGTGATATTGCCTCAGGCTACCACTACGGTGTGGCCTCATGTGAAGCCTGCAAGGCTTTCTTTAAGAGGACCATTCAAGGTTGGTATATACCTTCTAAATGCAGCATATGCTTTGTCTAGTTTAGAAAAATGTCCGTCTTGTCTGAACACTAATTTGGACCAGCGGAATAAAGCTAGAAACACAGAAAGGAGAAAGAAAAGACACAATAATGCAATCAGTCTCAATTAGTGACCACTAAACTAAAAATATATTTCATTATATTTTACTGTTTACAACCGCAAATCATAAAAAGTTGAGAAAGTGTGAAAAATGCAAATACAAACACAGTGCTTTTTACTCTGACTTTCATTGCAAAGGAATTGCATTTTTTGTATAAACATTCATTTATATGTCCCTGCATTTCAGGTTTGCTACACATTAAAAAAACATTGGGACAGGGGCAATTTAAAGCTAGTAATTAATTAAAAAACAAATCAATGACATGGTGATGTGACCAGGTGTAATCATGATTTGGTACAAAATCATTATCAAAGAAAGGCTAAGTCTTTGATGAGCAAGGATGATTAGAGGGATTAGCACATTTCAGTCAACTTTTTTTTTTAATCCTGTTGAGAAATGCACGGGCATCCCAGAGACAAATGTCCTCTTAAAGGAATTAAAATTGCTATAAAATCTCAGTGTACTTTTCTGCATCAATGCTACCATCAAATAACTAAAAATGACCTTTGCCAAGGGCACCATCTCAGCCCCATAGCATACAAGACCGGGGCTTTTGTATTTGTAGCTGAAAATAGTCTGGATGGTTCTCTTTGTCGCTGGTGTAGAGCACACAGCCTGCATTTCAGAAGCTGAAAAATTGATACCGTGTGATCTGGACCAAAAGTGTTTATATGTCGAAAATGTGTTTTTCTCCTCTGATACACTGATGCAGAAGGCTTAAAAGAGCCTTGTTTGATGCCATGGATTTAAATATACTTTCTCTACTACGTGCTGCATTGCTAAAATGGAGCCATTGACAATGTGCAGCTTTGAGTTGTTTTGGCAGAATTTTAGTGGTAGTTTTATTTTTTAGCCAATCAAAATACTTATTGATTTGTTATGTCATTCTAAATAGTAGCTCTGTTATGCCGAAATTATTTCCTATCTGATACGTAGTGTGTTACATATAACACAAACCATGCAAAAACAGATGAGCTTCTGTCTCTGACTTTATATCTACATAGTGAAAGAATATGGTAAAAATGTCTCCAACAAAATGGATGTTGAGTTAAGTGCTGTGTCGGATCCAGTCAGCTCAACACACACTAATACATCGGCAAGTCAGTTCACAGCAGTGCTGAAAATGATCCACCGCCTAAACTTGATCTGTGCTGTTCTTTAGGGCCTTAACAGTTAAGTTCAGTCATGGGAATGAATAATTAAAGTATATATATATATATATACTGTACAGTATATGCTGGCACAAGCCAGGCTCTCCAAAGTTGAGCATATTGGTATGTTTCATCCCATTAGGCAATGAAAGTCTTGTTAATTTTCAATTCCACCTCATCTAGGTGGGCATTTACTGACTTACAATCCTGGCTAATTTTGCAGCGTACATGCCTGTGTGTTTGTGTGTGGGTATATCTGTGTTTGTGTGTGGGTATATGTGTGTTTGTGTGTGTGTGTGTGTGTGTGTGTGTGTGTGTGTGTGTGTGTGTGTGTGTGTGTGTGTGTGTGT
>JAUZSV010372871.1:0-11291 GCA_034780495.1 Parotocinclus cesarpintoi | reverse complement strand
CTGTTCAAAAACTGTCCACTGTCAGTTGGTACCCACCACTGCTGGCTGTTTGCACCTCATGAGTCTTGTTTATCCGTAATAGTTTTTTTTTCTTCATACATTTACATTTCATACATCTACTACTACTATTGATTACTTGTGTCTAATATATCCCAGAGTTTCACATCTGCTGTCTTAATTTGCTTTAAAAGTGTTTATGTTTTGTCTGTTCCGTATAGGTTGCGTTACCAGGGGTGGGCAATTTGACAACATTTTGTCATGTTGTGATACATTTTGTTACTGTGATAGGCAATATGCTTTTCTGGAAAGATCAGTATAATTGCTTCTGTTTAATAGGATGAAGTGCAGCGTAATTTGATTAAAATGACTAGGTACAGGATAATAAATGAAAAGTAGTTTTAAGAATCTGTGACTACTGATGCATTTTGTCTGCGATCACTTGATATTTTTTTTTACTGTATTGCCCACCCCAAATTCTGAGATAATATTGAGGTGTATTTCTCTGTTTGCAGGGGCGCTCTTGGCAGTAGAGCATGTAAAGGACAGCATTAGAGTCTCTGTTGAAGAAGGCAAAGACACAAAGCTCCATGTCTCTGAGTGAGTCCTTGAGTGTACTTTTTAGTCAAAACTTAAATGAGTAAGGACGCTAATAAGTGAATGGGTTTTAATAAAGCCCTGTGACTCTAAGCAAACTGCTGACCAATGTTGAGTATCAGTGGCCAAACCTCACCTGTTGGGTTTTTTGTTTGTTTTTGTTGCAATGTCTCACTTTACTAGCATGTGTCAGCAATTTCAAGAAAGAGAAAGAAACCTGTGTTTTTAAAGTAGCCATAAGGGCGGACACATCTGTTAAAACAAGTGTAAAAAATATAGCTAGAATAATTAGTTTGAGCAGGTGCTGAACCATACATTAATGCTTTAATTAGTATATCAGCATGGTACTATAGACCCTGAAATTAGGTAGCTGTGTATTGTTTGACAAATCCTTTAGTACAGTAGTGGGTTGTAGGTATTTTCTCTGCAGCAGACCAGTGTATATCTGTATAACTATTACACTAATACAGAGAAACTTGGGATGATCATTATTATACACTCACTTCCCACTCTATTAGGCACACCCTGCACATCCCAAAGGTGCACTACTGGGTCAAGATCTGGTCACTCTGGAGGTTATTCGAGCACAGTAAACTCAGTGTCATGTTCAAGAAACTGAAATCTATTGAGATTTGTGAAATGACATATAGAAGATGGTAGTTTGTTTTATAAAGATATGGACATGGTCAGCAACAACACTCGGGTATTCTGTGGCATTTATATAATTACTCCATTGTTATTAAATGGCCCAAAGTATGCCAAGAAAGAATCTTGCACACCATTACGCCACAACCATCAGTCTAAACCATTGATACGAGGCAGAATGGATCCATGCTGCCATGTTGATTAATAGCAAATTCTGACCCTACCATCTGAATGTCACAGCAGAAATTGTCCAATTTTTGTGAGCCCTCTCGTGTTATAGCTTTAGATGCCTGTTCTGTCTGAAATGAGTTGCTGTTGTTGTGATTTGCTGTGGTAGCCCATCTGTTTCAATATTTGTTCAGTTTAACAGGTGTACCTGTCAAAGTGGCCCATGAGTGTATGAGCTATATGAGCTGTACTCGATCGCCAAGTCTGTCTGTCACTGTTGATTTTTCTTGTATGTGTTTTCAGTCAGGTGCAGTTCAATGATGTGAACTCTATTACACGGTACCTTGCACGTGTAGCCCCCAGTCTGGGTCTATATGGCTCCAACATGATGGAACAAACAGAGGTTAGGGACTCAAATTTAGCCCTTGCACATCTCTAGCATTGAAATGTAAAGCAAGAATGAAATTTACTTGCATCTGCAATGCTATAGGTGGACCACTGGCTGGAGTTCAGTACCCGACGTCTCATTGGGCAGTCCAACCTGTCTTCTGCTTTAGGGGAGCTTAATGCAGCTCTGTCGTTGCGCACTTTCCTGGTGGGCCGTACCCTGACCCTTGCTGACCTCTGTGTCTGGGCTGCTCTCAGGGGTAAGACTTTTAGATCTGTAGTGTTAGTAATGAATGAATGAAATTGCCTTTATAATTACAGCTTAGTAATCTCCTATTCTCCCAAATCTACATTCATACTAGGAAGTTACAGATGAGCTGTTATTTTAGAATTGTTATTCTTTATTGTGCAATAGTATGCCGTAATTGTTCAAACCATTAATATTTCACATGTACCACGGGTAATTTAAAAACTATTCAGGTTTTTAGCAGTGTTAAGCTACTAAAGCACAATTAGGGTTACTAAAGTTTCTTAACAGTGTTGGCCACAGCCTGCCTATGAGCGATAATGGCATCGACTTGCTAAATAACCACTAGAGATTAGGTTTCACTTTCTTTAGTGATTTGTCATCTGCTGGCGTGAAGCTTGGTACTCCCATGATTTCTTCTCTATTACAATTATGACGTTTTTCTTTGCCATTCTCATCATAGGCTTGCTCGATTGGGAATTGGCCCTAAATATTAGAAGATGATCTACTATTTTACAGCTGCCTTCTGACAAATGTCTATTGCAAATAGCACTATATAAACAAATCTGACTTGACTAGTAATATAAATGTGATTAGTACAGCAAATAAAAGTAAAGTGAACTTGAGATATCAAGGTTTGTGTACTTGTTGACCCACAGGAAGTACAGAATGGCAGGCAGCACAAGCTAAGCCAGGCTCTTTCCCACATGTATACCGCTGGTTTTCATTCCTGACCTCTCAGGTGCCTTTCAGTCATGTGGGTGCCAAGTGGGGTACCAGAATCACTGCAAGCCAGGCTGCTGTAAGTCTTCCACCACGCATTCTGATCAAATATTGCCTTTGAAATGTGTATATACACATACATATATACATACACACGCACACAGGGTAAGTCAAGAGTCACAGGACACATGCTGCGTTGTGAACCTTTTTGTCGGTAGTTGTCTTTCGATGACCACGACATGGCTGTCTACAGTTTCTCTGAATTTTGGATGAGCAGTGCGGTGTTAAATTGGTGGTCTTTCTGGGTGTCAGTTGTTAAAGTCTGCAGCTATGATATGGCAGCTGTATTCCCTGGAAATCAGAATCATCAATTCCGTCTTCAGTTACCTGTGAATCAATTGAAGCAATTGAAGTCTGAGACAATTCTGGTCTTCTTTGATATGCTACATGACCACCTTCTCTTTGGAAACAAATGGCCCTTGATCCAATATAATGGCTTTGAAGTTGGTGGTCATGCTCTGGACTTTTGACTCACCTTGTATATACTGTATGTATGTATGTTTGTATGTATATATACGCACACGTATGTATAAAAATAATATTAACTTTGTGTATATTTTACTCATTGTTGTTTAGCCCCCCGAAAAAGAGAAGAAGCAGGATGTTGGCAAGTTTGTAGAGCTGCCTGGTGCCGAGATTGGCAAAGTTGTGGTACGATTTCCCCCTGAGGCCAGCGGGTATGTAATGTCAAACTCCATGTAGGGACAAGCATTTCCAACTAATTACATATGCTCATCAGCTACATTACACAGAAATGCTTTGAATGTCTTGCAGGTACCTGCACATCGGCCATGCTAAAGCTGCCCTTCTGAATCAGCATTACCAGGTCAACTTTAAGGGCAAGCTGATCATGCGCTTTGACGACACAAACCCAGAGAAGGAAAAGGAGGATTTTGAAAAGGTAAGTAATTTTTCACCTAGTGCACAAAATGTCTGTGGTAATTTCAGCTACTGTTTTTTCCCTTTTGTTTTTAAATAGGCCTTGTAGACTTTTGAAGTTGTGCTCAGACTGAGATAAGAAGCTGTTTTGGTTTATGCAGGTGATCTTGGAGGACGTGTCAATGCTGCAGATAAAGCCAGATCAATTCACCTATACAAGCGACCACTTTCCCACCATTTTGCAGCTGGCAGAACAGCTGCTGCAGGAGGGCAAGGCCTACATCGACGACACACCCCCCGATATTATGAAGCAGGAAAGGGAGCAGAGGACCGAGTCAAAACACAGAAACAACTGTAAGTGTCTAAAATGAAAGCATGGTGATGCTTACATAAAAAGAAAATTGTTCAACAGAGCAACCATCTCCAAGTTATTGCGGGAACTGTGGTAGTTGGGTTTTAGCCAAAAGTCTTTACCTGTCGTGTGTGTGGCTCTTTCTTTCTCTAGCTGTAGGGCAGAACATGAAGATGTGGCAGGAGATGAAGGCAGGCACAGAGTTTGGTCAGTCCTGCTGTATGAGAGCCAAGATCGATATGAACTCCAACAATGGCTGCATGCGTGACCCCACACTGTTCCGCTGCAAGAACACCCCCCACCCACGAACTGGCAGAACATACAAGTGAGTGATTATAATATACAGCTGCATACGTGTGGAAATATTGTTATATAATATGGTTCTATTGTTATATAATACGCTGATGCTGGTAGATTTGAATCACAAATAAACATTAACATGAGGCCTTTAGTTGCTTAGAAGTTACCCTGATTATAGACCTTGCTCTTGGGGGTTATCTTTGTTGCTCAATCACAGCTGCGGTCTTGAACTTCCTGTATTTGTCCACAGCCCATCAGTTTCAGTGTGAAAACAGGAGGTCAAGCTATGTAAAGGCTCTTGATCCAAATGGTTCTGCTTTAGCTTTTGACAAAATGGTCATTTTATTCTGGCTGTGGTATTAGATGAGGCTAATGAAGTATGCAAGGTTAAACATCTGGCTCATTATTTTGTACACATCTGGTTTAGGCTTTGTGTCTCTGGTGGCTTTTGTACTGGCAAACTATCAGCACGAAGCATTGGTCTCATGACTAAAGGCAGAATGGGTATTTAAAACATTTCCTATTTATATTGGAGAACACTATTACATTGGTCAGACTGTAACAGCAGCCATGTGATTCTTTTGTTCTTGCTCCATCGTGGAGACTGTGAATGGCACTGACTTTCTAGCCAAGCTCTGCTGGAAATTGCACGTGTTGCACAAGAAGTGTGAGGAGCCCAAGATTTGGCCACAATTATTCTATTCAAAGTAGAGCTCATATGCCTCTTGTGCATTCGTGCAGTCATGGTGCACACTTTCAAGCTTTAAGCATATTCTCACCACACAGGGAACAAAATGCATCACAGCTGTTGTGACCCTGATAAGACATTTTTGCTGTTTTAAGTCTTTATGGAAACAATTTATCAATTGTTAACTATACTCACTATGCTGTTGCCTGGTGAATATGTACTGAATCTGTAAATGTTGGCAGCCTTTATAGCCTCTTGGCTGCTATTTAGCCTGACTATGCTTTCCAAGGCATGACTTGGACAACATGTGCATAACATCTACATGGGGTGCATGCCTTGCAAGCCAGGCTGCTGTTTACCATTCATTGTAGTGTATTTGTTGTCACTTACCTTTAGGTTTGGTAATGTGCACATTATCACAGCTGTGATTAAGGGCAGAAGAGGTCTTGAAAATGGGGACATTATCAGTATGAACAGACTACTTTTTGATGTTTCTGTGACTGAATTCTGAAGACTGAACTTTTAGATTACCTTTCCAGTGTACATATTTAATATTTTAATAATAGTATTTATGACACTTAGGATCGTGATTGTACACAGTTTAAGTAAAATACTCTGACCAGTTTGTCTGCAAAATTCTGTCTCCCAAACAATTTTTGTTTAATTGATTTCTCTCCTTATTGTTGTCCACCAGAGTGTACCCCACATATGACTTCGCATGCCCGATCGTAGACAGCATTGAGGGTGTTACCCATGCTCTCCGCACAACTGAGTACCACGACAGAGACGAGCAGTTCTACTGGGTAATCAATGCCCTGCGGCTGCGGAAGCCCTACATCTGGGAGTATGCTCGGCTCAATCTCAACAACACTTTGCTCTCCAAGAGGAAGCTCACCTGGTTTGTGGATCAGGGCTATGTTGATGGCTGGTGAGTTAACCCAGAGCAAATGTTCCCATCCCTATTTTTTAATGATTGTGTTAGTGCAGCATTATGTGACCAAGCAGTTTGTCTCTCTGTTAGGGATGACCCCAGATTTCCCACAGTCAGAGGAGTGCTGCGAAGGGGAATGACTGTTGAGGGGCTCAAACAATTCATTGCTGCCCAGGTATCTACACTTCTTTGTGAATGTGGTCTTATTTGTTTTTTTTTTAGATTTTTTTTTTCCTCATACTTTCTGTTATCACAGGGTGGATCCAGGTCTGTGGTCAACATGGAGTGGGATAAGATCTGGGCGTTCAACAAGAAGGTAAATACCTGCATAATTGCAAGTCAAATTAGATGGCATCTGTTTTTTTTATTGCATCAGATGTCTAATGTTCTTAGGGCAGAAGTTTCATTGATTGTGTCATGCTGGAAACTCCATACAGAGCACACTGGCCTGTCTGTATCTGTCAGCAAATATTCTATTTCAGATGTAAAGCTTTGTGTCAATTGCCTTTTACATCCATCATTCATCCATTTATGTAGCATTATTCTGTTTCATATTATTTTACTTGATCAGTCTAACATCCATCTGCTGTGGATGAACATTCACATTTATGCCATGTAAAATACCATTATGTTACCGAAAATATATAAATCTAAGCAGGAATCGATAAATAGCTTTACTGATCTAACATGTTTGAGTTCTGATTAAGTTTTGGCAGAAAGAGATCTACAAAAAAAAATTTCATTTATAAAAAGAAATTTGGTAGGTTGTGCTTGATATTGGAAACAAAAGCATATTCAATTCAATTTATTCATATAGCGCTTTTTACAACATAGCATTGTCTCAAAGCAGCTTCACAATATTACACTGTCTTAAAAGGCCAATCCCAAATTGAGCATATCCCCATCAAATAGAAGGAACATGGGTTTAAACTTGGCACACAAACACATTTCGACCACTTCAGACAAGGGGTTTAAATAGCAGAGGATGTGCTTAAGGAAGTTCTTAGTTCTGGATTGGCTGATTTTTGTGAGTTATGGGTAGCAAGCGGCTGTTATCATAATAATACAATTTTAAATCATTGTTATTGTAAGTATTGTCGTGTTTAGTTTCCTTAACACCTTGCCCATCAGAGCAGGTACATTCAGTTTAAGCAGCAGTGGATCAATGGCAAAAATACTGGCTCTATGGAATAATTTTAGTCTTTAGAGACTATTAGACACATAATGAGGATATTTTTATTTTTATTTTTTTCTCCTCTGTACACAAAAAAATGTTTTCCCCATGCATCATTACTGATAACGCATTTCATTATATTGATGGCAGTCAACTCACATTCTCAAAGTAACGTCCCTTTCCTAGTGATGTAAAAATTGTCACGAGAATAAGCATAGATAAACAGTGGTGTAATTGCAACATATATTTAAATGCTTTTTTGGTACAAAGTTGGTACTATTGGAAACTAGTTTCAGCTACTGCCCATGGTAATCATCCATAAGCTTCACATGTGGTTGATGGGCTAAAGTTGATTTGGCTGTGTTCCTTAAGCTTTACGTCTGTCCTCTACGTCTGTGGTTTTTTTCAGTCCTGATCTTGTGTGACCATGACTCTGTCATTTTATTCCTTTTAATGTAATTTTTATTTCCTCTACCTGCTATTAGTCTTTCACTTTCTTCAAGCCTTTTTCACCAGTTTATTATAGGAGCATAATACTGGCAGCTCTGTACCACTCACTTAATTTCAGCTCCATGTACCAGCTATTTAACCTGTCCAATGCCCACAAATCATTCCTGTCATTTAGGCAGAGGAACCAAAGCATTTCGCATTTGTTTTGCATCTCATTTCACATCCAAAGCATGCTGTAGGCACAGCTTGTCTGCTCACTCAGCGTTTGAACCTGAAGCATGCTCTGAACCACATCTTACATTGGTTGCAGTCAGGCATCCAGTGTAACATGTTAAAGTTCCTCAATTATCATTGCTTTTTTTCTGTTGCTGCAGTTCTTGGTTAAAAATGAAATATTTTGGTTTGTGTCATAACCTTTATGTGCTCTAATTGAGCCAGTTAGTCAACATCTGTACCTTTTTTTTTTTTCTGCAACAAAGGTCCCCAGTTTGGAAGATTTTTTGGAGGATAGTAATATTTACATTGTCTTATTGCATGATGGGTAAAACAACGCGCCTCAAAACATTCCCATTCTGTCTGACCTGACCTCTGTGACCTCTTAAACTCAATGTCCCGTGTTCTGCATTAAGTGCATCTCACTCTTCTGTTTCCAAGCTGCCAGTTAGCTGTAAAAAGGTACTCCTCCTTCTCCTTGCCACTTCCTGCTCTTGTTCTCCTTCCTCTTTGAATTTCTTTTTCCTTTCTAATTTCACTCATCCTATATTTTCTTCTCCAGTTAATCTATTACAGAAAGCAAACTCTAAATAGCTTTGGCAGGAATGTGAATTCAGAGCTTTTGTTTCTTATTTGGTCTGTAAGACAATCTAAATGATTGGCACTGATCTGCATGTTGTTGGGTTTTTTGTTGTTTTGTTATTTTTATTTTTGTTTGATTCGTCAATATTCTTCCTGCCGCTGTGTTTTTGCTGGCTTCCCTGCTGTGTATGTGTTTAATATTTATTGCTCCTTTCATAAAACAGAGAGATTCTGTATACCATGATATGCCACTTCAGGACACTTAATTGCATTTCATTGATTCGGTTTATTTGCATCTTTGTAAAAATTTAGCTTATGCCACGGTTACAGTGCAGGTTGTCTGTTTGACTATTGATCACAAGAAGCGATCGCTGATATAAAAAATATAATATGTTAATAGTGCTGTCATGATTTAGCTGAAGATGAATTGTCATACAAATAATTGCGATTAACTGTATGCTTAATAATGCAGTAGTATATTAATTTCAACACCCTATTATGATAAACAGCATTTTATTGAACAATACGTTTATAAAAATGATAGAAATTACTTTGTATGCATTTAACCTTAACAATTATATTTTCTAGTAGGTCTTTTACAAATGTGAAACTTCAGCTGATGATTAGTTGTCATATAAATAATAATGAATATAATGTAGTTATTAGCTATTTGTCTGTTCAATTAATGTAACTAATGAAGTACAAACATCAAGTTAATGAACAGATATCTTGCTTGCTAGTCATACTGATTACTGTTAAAATGATGCACAGCATGTACAGGCACCCAACAACTCCCACGAATACCTACAAATATACAAAACTAAAACTGCAAAAGTGAAGTAATCAGCAACTCTGATAGCATTCCTGCTAAAGAGTTAACTACACCTCTTACAAATTACCGTTTCTAAACAGGTAACAGCTCCAAGTTAGAAGTTCAACTTTTTTGTTCTCGTTAACCACCTTTACATCCCAATGAATGCATTTACTGTTTTTGTTTGTTTGTTTGTTTGTTTTTTTAGTAAAGCTTAGTCGCCTCATCCTACAACGCCTAATTTACATTCAGTGGAAACCGACCATCTAGGAAGAATTACTGTAATAATACATTAATGTGATGATTTCATTTAATTGTGATTATGGAATAATTGTGACAGCCCTACCTGTAAAACTAGTTCAGCTTTCCTAGGCATTTACATCTCTCATAATGTGTTCCTACCCTACCCAGTTTTTGTTAATGTTTCTAGTATGTTTGATTGCACTGTATTTATTTATTTACTGATTATTGCAGTATCTAAACACAATATCCACATCACTCTATCTCATTCATTCAGGTCATTGATCCAGTAGCTCCCAGGTTCACTGCACTGCTCAGATCACAGGTTGTTCCTATCTCAATTCCTGAAGCCAAGGAGGAAATGAAGGAGGCCGCCAAACATCCGAAGGTAACGAGCATCAGAAAGTATTGCATCTAGTTTGAGGTAGCTGGTCACTTCTGTTAAAACTCTACAGATTAGTGGTTTATTAACAAATTGCCAATTACGAGCTGATGAAAAATAGTCTGGAGTGTCTGAGCACTTGTAGTCTGAGTCAGTTTTTTGTCCTGTGTAGAATGCTGATGTGGGCACGAAGTCGGTGTGGTATGGCCCAAAAGTGTTTGTGGAGGGAGCTGATGCTGAGACCTTCACCGAGGGAGAAACTGTAACATTCATCAACTGGGGCAACATTATCATTACTAAGATTCACAAGTAAAGTCTTTACATCACACACAGCATTATGTACACCGGATATTGTTTTTGTTTTGGTAAAACATAAGGACTATAAAACATTAGCATGCATTTAATTTAATTGGACTTTGTCAGAGTTTATAATTAACAATAGAGATGGACCTGATCCAATTCTCTGTTGTTATTAGGTTCTTAGGTTCTTTCCATAAGCGGACAGCAACTTTAGATTGCAACTGAGTGAGCAAATAATATTAGCTGCTGTTTAAAATGTAATTTCTTAACAGGTACCAATTATCAGTTCCTACGAATGCTTTTTATGCTTCAAAAACACTGCCACAGTGCATCTGTATTAAGGAAACCTCTCGGTCAGGACTGGTATGTCATGTGAAAACATGGTCATCACGTAGTTTTGATTTGTTATGCTCAAAAACACAAAGTATTTTTCTTCCCGTTCAAACCTATTTTACACAATTTCAGCAGAAAAATGTGGATCAGCTCCTCACTAATTACCATCTTTACTGATGTTGAGTGACAAATCTTTAACATGTTCTTTGAACACACTACACACTAATTTCATTTCTGTATAGAATCTGAGCCAGAACACTGAACATCATACCATTTTTCCTCTCCCTGTGGACTTTGTAGAGACAGCAATGGTGTTATCACATCTCTTGACGGCCGTTTGAACTTGGAGAACACGGACTACAAGAAGACCACAAAGATAACCTGGCTGACCGAGACCCCCAAAGCTCACTTTACCCCAACTGCGTGTGTCACCTACCAGCACCTCATCACAAAACCTGTGTTGACAAAAGATGACAACTTCAAGGACTACATTAACAAAAACAGCAAGGTGAGTGGTGTAGTTCTTGCGCAAAGTAACTGTTTTCCAGAATATAATGGTATTCATCTCTGTTTGATTTTTAAATGGTATTTGAATGCTTCCTTCATGCTGTTTTTGAGGTCTGTGACTATATGGCAGCTGCATTCTCCAAAAATCAGAATAATCGATTACACCTTCAGTTACCTGTGATGAACAACAAAAAATTTTAATCTTTGAACCACAAGAGATATTGCAAATCTGAATACAACAGTCGATTGCAGAGACAATTCTGGTCTTTGATGTGCTACATGACCATCTTACCATTGGGGGGGGGGGGGGGCGCCGTTTCCTTAA
>JAUZSV010372761.1:0-11291 GCA_034780495.1 Parotocinclus cesarpintoi | reverse complement strand
TTCTTATTATACGACGTGGGGATATATTTATCCCGCATTCTGGGTCCGGTCAAAAACACCACCACTGATCGTAACAATAACATTATTTAATAGATTAACAATTAACTATTAGCTGTAGATTCTTGGATGATTGAATTTAAGATGGTACCAGACATTTGGTCCTGGAGCTTGTAACTGATACTACAGCTTAAAATGTTGTCATTTATCTAGTGACCTAATTTACTGGACAATAACTATGAATCATAAAATTAATCTTGGACTTCTTTTGCTACTGTAGCCATTCAAATTGAAACTGGAACCTAGGGTGCTAAAGATGTATTGGAACTTGTTAAAAAATTCTGGAATAATTTGATAAAATAAAGAATATTGCTGTTGGAACTGGTTTGAATGGAACCAGAACCATTAGTGGTGGCTAAAACTAGACTTTGGACCTTTGGTGTTAAAACATTTGGTACTTTGGCTATAATAAGGATGCACTTGGTGGTGATTGAAGCTCTAATGCCACATTTTTACGCTCCGCTAGATAAATAACAAACCCTTAAGAGCCGTGTCTCATTGTTTTACCTGAGGGCAAAAAACATTGGCAAAGTAAAAACGCTAGTGTCTTCACCTGAGTGGCTGAAATAATCTGGTTTGAAATAATTATTTTGTTTATGTAGCTTTATAAGTGTGAGTTTTGGTGGTATTCATTGGAGATGGTGGAGTTCTAAATCCCCCAAGTCTGAGAGTCTCTGAGCTCTGTGTTCACAGCTACCTTCCAAAAAGTAGAACTTTTTAAAAAGTGCTCCTCTCTGATGAAAATAACCCCGGTGGCATCAATTTTTCTAAAGGGTTACATTCTGACCACATCCCAGCTGCCTCCTATCGAATTGTATGTAAAACAGCACTGCTGTTTTTATTACGCCTAGTATGAAAACAGCCTGAGGCTAAAGCTAGCCTGCATAATACCATTCCTTCCATCTTAAACCAGTAGACGTTTAGCAGTGTAAGCTGGAAATGTGTAGCGTTGGTTTAAGAAAAGTTTAGGGCAGAGCTAGATAACAAACGCAAGCACCATGTTCCCCAATGAAAATACAGATGTTCACAAAACCAACATGAAGGCAGGTGGGTGTGAGCTGGAAACAATAGATGGCAAGAAGTTTTAGTGGCAAAAGTTTTAAAGTTTGAAGAAACAAAAATACACATTTATTTAAAATATATTAATAAAATTATATTATTTTGGACGAATGCCCAGGCTTTTCATTTTTCAATTCAGATTTTTAAAAATAAAAGCAAAACTTTATCGTATGGGATGCTGAAATGAAATTCCATGAAGCATGTGCTAAATCCGATCAATGTCAGCATTTTCATTCACATGCTGTATTGCAGAGAAACAGAAAACAACAGATACAAGCCGGAAAGTTGGACATACGAGATTGTTAATGTCTTTGTGGTTAGATTTATCTCGTAGTGAAAATCCTTCTTGCTCAACCATCCTGTATAACCAGAGAAGCAATCAGAAGGACGGACAGGTAGACAGATACGTTGATATTTACAAAGACAGATGGTAGAACGTACGCTGGCATGGGAACCGTTAGTCAGGGGAGCTGGCAGGCAGGTAGGTAAAGATGGATAAGCAGGTGGACAGGGAGGCAGATGCAGAGATGGAAAGACAATAGGATGACTCAGGTGTACGGGCAGAGTAATGGATAGGCAGACGGGCGAGCAGAAAGAAGGATGTATAAACAAAGATGGGTAGATTAAAGAACTAAATAAGAGAAGGACAGAGGCAGTTAGCTAAACAAAGATCAGGCTGAAAAATGGGCAGGGAGTTGGATAGACAGACATGGATGGTCAGAGGGACAGACGGGAGGATAGACGGGCAGTTTGAAAGACAGAAGGAGAGACAGTTAGGACTGAGCAAGACAGACGCAAACAAAAAGAGTGGAAGATTACATGGCAAATGGGCTAAAAGACAGCTGGACATGGAGAAAGGTGGATGGATGGATGCATGGATAGATGGATAGATAGATGGATGGATGGATGGATGGATGGATGGATGGACAGATCTCAGGCTAAAATGAAAAATACATGCCAGACAGACAATACAGTTTTGGCCAGGATGATGGACAGAATTGAAAACAAAAAGACAAGCTAGACAGATTAGATTACTTGAAAATAGATAGAGAGCTGGACAACAAGACAAGCAGGAAGATGACAAGGAGATAGAAATAAAGACAAACAAAGAACGAAATGGATAAATGGGTAGCTAAAAGATAAGAGAAATCCGGAGCATAAACAACAGTCAAAAACAGAACGGCAGATTAATGGACAAAAAAGAGATGGGCAGTCAGACAGATTATATCAGGTAGACAAGCAACAGGAAGGACAAGAAGACAAAAAAGCAGAAACAGAAACACAGGAAAATAGATGAATGGAGAAGAAGACAGACAGAAAGGCAGATAAATGGAAAGACTCTTGAAAGACAAAGTGGATGGATTGAGAGAAAGACAGATGGTCAGTCAGTTAATGCAACAGCAAACAAAAAAATGGTTAAAGGGGCATGGAGACGAACGTAAATACAGTCTGAAAGAAAAAAATGGACAGATGAACATTAAGAAAGACAAAACAGAGACAGAAAGGCAGACATGAAGACAGATGAAAATACAGGTGTACAAGCAGAGATGCAGAGCCTCAATGGTGGCGATGGATGGACAGAGGGCCGGACTAACAACCTGTGTACTATAGTACATTATTCATATCTTATAGTAATGTACTTGTTTGCAGAGCAGACCAATAAGCTAGTTTGATACCACAGGGACCTGGAATCAAGTCCTTGTGGTGCCTTCTGGCCAGGTTGGGCATCTCATGCAGAAACAATTGGCCGTGTTTGAGGAAGCTGAACTGTGTAAATGCTGTAAAAAGTGTGTGATGTTACAAAATAGGATTTTATATTGAACTAAAGAAATGTGAACAGCCCTTGACTGGATCGTATTTCTTTTTTGTTTAGTTATTTGTTTACACACTTATCCAGAGAGACTTGCCCAACCATTGGATCCAACATAGGAGAGCAACAGCAAACAAAAAGCTACTTAAAGGGACACGGGAACGGATATAAATACAGTCTAAAAGAAAACTGGACAGATGAACATTTAGAAAGACAAAACAGAGACAGAAGGGCAGACAAAAGGACATGAAGACAGATGCAAATACAGGTGCACAAGCAGAGACGCAGAGCCTCAAAGGGGTCGATTGCTGGACAGAGGGACGGACGAGCAACCACATAAGAAGTTCTCTAACACTGAACATGGCTCTGGTTGCAACGCTCCCGTTTTAGCATATTTATATTTTTATATTCCGGGCACAGAGCTCATACAGCCAAGTCTCACCGTGTGAATATTTCCAGCAGGAAACAGTAGTCGCAGTGTTTAAAAGATACATATATTTTATTTTAAAATCTCATTTCCGAGTGAGTGAGTGCCCTTTCTGACACCTCGCTTGAGTATTAGGGCTCGTTTTCAGAATCTCATTAACTCTGAGTCCTGTTGGAACGAGACAGAGCTAAATATGGAGAATACATTATCTCTGCAAATTAGGTGAGGAAAAGTTCAGGCTGAAAAGAGATGCTGATGTTATTTTAATGAGTTAGCTTTCAAACGTAACAGGGACTATTTCCAAAAGGTAATTTCAATCAGGTGCCATTACAGGTTTTTACAGATTACTGCTCGTTGTTTTCAAATAGTTGGTAAAAACATGTCAAAGTTCCAATAAATTAAGTGCAAATTAGGTCATGTGCTCTTTTTTAATTATTAAATATAATGTTGGAATTAAAGGGTCGGTTTTCCTTTAAATTAATTTTAGCCCTTTTTGCATCTCAAAAGTTCAAAAGCTATTTGCAATATTGCGCACATTTCTGTAAGTAATAATAATAATAATGATGATGATAGTAATATGAATTATAAATGGCTATAATGATAACAATATATATTTATAGTATAATATTACACTGTTATGATAGTAATAATAATAATTAAGTTGCATCATGGGGAAAGAAATAGTACTAATAATAACAATCAAAATATAGTTTCTTACATTGATTTAATTGCTGAAATAACGAACCCAAGAAATTCAATTTAATTTCATTGGCTAATAAACGATGCACTTTAACCCGCAACACATTTCAAAACTACACTGCTTATTGCCAAGCTGGCAATGTTGATTCCAACAATTGGACATGTCTCTCTGGATAAGTGTGTCTAAATAAAAAAATAAAATATAGAAATGCGATCCAGTCAAGGGCTGTTCACATTTCTTTAGGCCAATATGAAATCATATTTTGTAACATCACACACTTTTTACAGCATTTACACAGTTCAGCTTCCTCAAACACCAGTTGTTTTTACATGAAATGTCCAACCTGGCCAGAAGGTACCACGAGGACTTGATTCCAGGTCCCTGTGGTATTAAACTAGCTTATTGGTCTGTTCTGCAAACAAGTACATTACTATAATATATGAATAATGTACTATATTAATTATGCAAAATGAAATATCCCCTATTTTTTGTGAGCAATGTAGTTAATGGGGGATTTAGGACTAGTGATGACATCATTTTTTAATAATGTTTCGAAGGACCATCCAGACTATCCAGCAACAATCCCAAAGGCTTTTGCTGAGCCATGGTATAGGGTTGGGTCAGTGCCTTTGGCAAAGGTCATTTACAGTTCAGCATTAATGCAGAAAAGTACAGATATTTTAGAGCAACATAAGCTTGGTAAATTTCTTCACAATGGGGAAAATTGCATTTTGTGCTGTGAAAGGTAATGGAAACCTTAGAAATGGAACACTGTACCATCCAAAAAATTTGGGGAATGTGTTGCAGGTCTGAAATGCTGGAATGGATGTTTATTAAAAGCCAAAGTAAATGTACTGCTCTCAAAAATCTGCTCAAAATGAATCCCCCTTCTCCATTTTTGTGACCAGGGTATAAGAATCCCTGCATTTATTTACATTGCTTACAAAAAATTGGGGATTTCATTTGGTAGTAATTTTTGTGAGCAGTATATTTATTTATTTTGTATCTATTGCATTTTCCATACTGTCCAAACGTTCTGATTTAGGGGTGTAAATATGACACGTTTCTGCATATTTTAATGAATGATTTAGTTCCTAGGACATAAATTTCTCTAGTGTATCATCTGGAAAGCAGC
The DNA here is from genome assembly GCA_034780495.1 of Parotocinclus cesarpintoi. Lineage (NCBI taxonomy): Eukaryota > Metazoa > Chordata > Actinopteri > Siluriformes > Loricariidae > Parotocinclus > Parotocinclus cesarpintoi. The sequence goes on along the minus strand of JAUZSV010372761.1, from coordinate 6,103 downwards.
CCAAGATCTTTAGTGTATGCGTAGAAATAAATAAGTTTGTTCAGCTAAACATCAGGATAACCCCTCAGCTGTCCTTTTACTTTGGATGGGTTTTGTTTTAATGTAGTATTGATTATATTGGGGGTTTATTTCCTTGACCTTTCAGATCTGTTAACAAACTTCTGCTCACATGTTTAATGCCGTCGACTGATAACTGGGACTTCGGTCGTTTCTCCCTGGGGCCGAGCAATAGTTTACCTCCTAATGTGAAATCTGCCTCGATCACTGACTAATTCAATCTCTGCTGAAGAGGTCCTCTTGAAATGTGCTTCAGTTTAGTTCCACTTGAATTCTTTGGTGTTTTTTTGTTTAATGGGGTCAGTGTCACGAAGTCCATCTTTGTGTTCACGTACATGATTTTCCTTTTAAGCAAATGTGTATAATTAATATAGTACATAATTCATATCTTATATTAATGTACCTGCTTGCAGAGCAGACCAATCAGCTAGTTTAATACCACAGAGACCCTGGATCAAGTCCTAATGGTGCCTTCTGGACAGGTTGGGCATCTCATGCCGAAACAATTGGCCATGTTTGAGGAAGCTGAACTGTGTAAATGCTGTAAGAATATTCCTGTATAAATGCTCTTAAATACATTCGGGCATTTAGCAAACACCCTTATCCAGGGTGACTGATTCACTCCTTCAACCCAAGCCGTTAAGAGACTTATGGACCAAATAATGGAAGCTGAACAGAGGTGGGATTTAAACCCTGGGCCTTTTGATCTATAGTCCAGTATCGTACCTGCTAGGTTACCACGATCCAGTTCCTATTCCTTATTATTATTATGTATAATAATTTAAGTTTTCATGATTACAGGTGTCACTCGAAGTCCCGCCCATCGACTCATCTGATTGGTCAACAAGCCCAAACTGGCTATTGGAGGTTTTGGGGTTAAGATGCCCAAGCTAAGTGAAAAAAAAAAAAAACCGTGTCTCATTCATCCCCTCTGCCTCCAGAGCGCGCACGGGAGAGCAGACGCGCGCTCCCGCAGCGCTGAACTGAAGCAGCTGTCGGCGCTCAGGAAATAAAAGCGAAGCAGAAGAATTAAAGAAGGAGTGAAACTGGCGCGCACGAGGAAGAGAGATGCAGAAGCGAAGCAAAAAGCAGGATGATGAGTGTGAGTGTGAGTGTGATGCTCTGCAGACTCGTCGCGTGCCTTTCCGTTTCGCTTTACGCATTCATCTCTCCATGCCAGCTGCATCCTCAGCCCTGTGGCATCCTGGCACAGATCGGGCACACTATCCGGCTCGGTGCCCTCCTGCCTACAGATCAGCCCTCCAGAGTACGGGCTGCCCTAAACCGGGCTCTGTTGCACGTCAGGAACCAGCCGGGCTCCACTTTCCTGCCCTACAACCTGAGCGTGGAGCTGGTGTGGGCACAGGGGGTGCACTCAGACCCGGAGTCCGTCTTCAGGTGCGTGTGCCAGGACCTGGTGGTGCGCGGGGTGTCTGCCGTGCTGGCTTTCCCTCAGAGCCACGAGCAGCTGCTGCAGATGGACTTCATTTCTTCATTTCTGGAGATTCCCTTCCTTAGCATTATCGAGGACGGTGAAGCTCTGGAGACGCAGGTGAGTGAACCGCGCGCGCCCGCGCACTTTTTTTTTTTTTTTTTTTTTTTTTTTTTTTACACCTGGACGCGTCACATAGCTAGAGGTGGAATTTCACAAACTCCCAAATCGGCCTCGGTGCTTGGTCTCACGAGCGTGCGTACTTGATAAAAGTCGCGTTTGCAGTTAAAAATTCACTTCACAATCATTAATTTGTTTTAAATCGCTCCAATTGCTTAATGAATGAGACAAAATCAGCCTTTCATTCATTTTAAGGAGTGATTATAATTATTGGCTCCTCTACATACAGATCTGGAGCCAGGACTCTCCTCAGTACACGATCTGTCCACGCTGACCTAATAGAGACTTATTCTCACTTTATTACATGTTTAATGCTGTTTAGGTCAAATGATTTTGATGGACAGGTAAAATAAATGTATTCTGTGCTCATGAAACCATTAGGATAAAGATTTTGGTTCAGTGTGTCCATGTTAGTAGATGACTCAGATGGGGCTTCTTGGCAGATTATCATTTCAAACCTTTTTGTGCGTCATGATGCGTTGAATCCTAACAAGGTTTCCTGTGGGATGTTAAAAACTGGCAAACCATCACTTCTTTCACTATACATAGCAGTGGGAAATTGTTTCTTTGCTGAACAATTGTTTGCTTCACACCAAGTCCACCTTGCGTCTGACCTTGAAAGTTTTCACACTGTCTAATAAATTCCAGACACTTTTTGTGCTTAGTTTAAAGTTGTTCTGAAAAGCCTTCCATAGTGTGGAGCTGGTATGCAGCTGGAGCTTCTCAATGCTGTCGTCTCACAGCTCCAGAGATTCTCCATTCAATCCTGACCCTGGACTGGATGCCAAGTGGTACATCGGTTTCCTGCCATATTGCAAAGACCTACATTAGGTTAATTGCTATCCCTAAAGTGTTCCAGTGGGAGTGTATTTGAGTGCAGTTTGTATCCTTGCTCCATGGATCCGGACATTAATGCTGACATAACATTAAAAAATAATAATAAATAAATAATACAGCTGCAAGTCCCCAGCTGCGATTTCCTGCCGTGATAAAAGCCTACAAACAGGCATGGCATTAAAATCCCATTCACTAACTAATCTCCAACTGCGATCCTAGGGGAATGTGTGTGAGGACGAGAGACTGAAGCTGGTCCACACACAGCGTTTACTCCTACAGTTACAAATCAACCCAGCAAGCAGCAAACATGAATCGTCTTAATATTAGATCATTTTTAATGTGGTTATTCATTACTAAATCGTGACTGATTAAATTATGAAAAACTTAAATCTCAAAGATCTTCATTTGATTTTAATTGAAACATTTTCTGACAGTCAAAATGCCAGGAGCTTTTAAGTTCCTTTGTTTAATAAAATATTTTTTTAAGGTCATATTTCATCATTCGAAATGTATCACCCGAGTTTCCAATCAGTACCAAATGTAGCAGTTTAAATACCAAAGCTTCAAGGTACAGGACAGAAGGTTCTGCTTAAATACCAACATGAATCTTTAAATGTAAAAACTAGAGCTTGGATGGCAGAGCGGTCTAAAGCATTAGCCCTCCACTGCCATGACCTGGGTTTGAGTCCCTGCAGTGCCTTCTACATAAGCAAGACATCATGTACAGGTACATTCTCGGCACTTCAACAGTGACACCTGATGGTCCTCCCGGGAGGTTTACACTCATGGTCTCTGTCCAGACCCTGTGACCCTGATCAGCAGAATTAAACATGGAAATATACAAAAAAAACAGTGCATGCTTTCTCTAAGGCCAGACTTCTTTAATTGCTTGTTTTGCGGTTCCGCCGACAATCATATTTGAAGAATATTAAAAAATAAATAAATAAATAAAAAATATATATTTTTTTGGTATTTCGTGGATCCGCTGCAGTACTAATGGTTAAAATAAAAAATAAAAAATCATTATTATTTTTTTTTAGCCAATGATATTGTTCTGTACATCACATTTTTTCCAGATTCACTTTGTATTTAATCTACAATTAAATTAATATTATTTTTTATTTATTTCTTCCTCCTTCCTTGTATTGATTCCACATAGTCCTCAAGAAATTGAAAGTGCTAAAAAATAAAGATTTATTTATTTTATTTTTTCCTCCCTCCTCAGTAGATTCTTAAGTAGGGACATCCAAGGAACAAGCAATTAAAAAAGTCTGGCTTAATGGCAAAACTCACTGCTCAAAGGATCACGTCCCGTTCAAAAACGGGATATTATTTGGAGCAACAAATGACTAAACACCCATAAAATCCAGCTGAATTTGCACCCATTTAATAAAAGAGTGGCTAACCTGATTATCCCATTCCACTACTGAAAATGTTATTTGAATTTTATTGTATCATCAATGTTTCCTGCATTTTCTATGCAATTTGATTTGTGCTGACACTGCACGGTGTGCAGTGTCACACGACTCCTTCGATAGTGCTCTATACGGATCGCATGTGTTCATTACACCGCTGTATCCTGACCACAGCTGACTGCATGTTTAACTTAAACCATAAAATCAACTCAATAAACATCTGCAATTGTGCATCTACAAAGATAAAACATACAAATAAAAATCAACAATGTTAAAAACAAAGCCAGAGTCTTGGAAAAAAACAAACATCCCAACCAGTGGGCTTATTGTCCTTCAGAGCAGGACGATCTGGTGAACTGAGGAGGTCTGGTCCTGGATAGGTGGTTGAGTTGAGAAACCTGTATGCAGGTAGTTCTGGTTTGGTGACTCTGACAGAACAAAAGACAGAAGACAGGACAGTAGTGAAATGACTGTCACATAAAGTAGGATTTAAAAGCAGTTCACAACTGGTAAACTCTCAAATTATATAATAAGCTCAAATTCATTTATTAAAATTCAGCAAGCAATCACTGAACAATTTGACCATCAGCCTGGAAAGGATCCTGTGATCTGAATGCCTGGTTTCAGTCTCCCATATGGACTCCCAGTTTTCACTGGAAACAAAACTGCCAGTTAAGCCATGATAAGATTTCAAACCATTTAAAATTCGCAATCATAGAACGCAGAGCACAGCTGTGTTACTGTGCTGAATTCTGGGTAGTGTAGTCTTTTTATTTTATTTGCATTCACTTGCATGTTACAATGATATAAGATGAAGAAGGAAGATTTTATAAGGAACCTTTATAAAGAAATCTAGACCTGAACAGAGCTTTTTCAGAATACAAACATAGATTGAAGCTTATTTCTTTTATTTCTATTTTATTTCAATTAAGGATCCTGACAACAAATCAGTAGTGGTAATTAGCTGGTAAATATACATATAATAACTTGCTGTTAAAGGGCAACACACTTTACATTATACAATGACAGAATTCACATATTGTACGAATCAATTAGAACATCAAACATCGCTCATCCGAGTGTGTGCATGGGTTTACTCTGGGTACTCCGGTTTCCTCCCACATTCCAAAGTCATGCGTGTTAGATTGACTGGTGTCTCTAAAGCGGCCCTAAGTGTGTGACTGTGTGCATGACTGTGTGTGCACCCAACGATGGATTGGAAACCCCAATAACATTTTTTTTTTGCAACCCAACCCCAATTTTTTTTTACATTTTTCCTGCAACCCCACTTACATCAATTACATTCAATCCCATCATTTTAAAATTCTATGGATTATGGATATTCATGCACTCTAAAACTATGCTTTATAGTTGGTTCATAATGTAGACTAACGCATTTCAAACATGGGTGAAAGTAAATAAATGAGAACATTATGCTGAAAGATGGAATAGAAAAAAGCATTCCCATCTAACAGCCTCACCACACTGACTATAAACACGGAAACAAATGACGCATTGAACGAATGCAAGCTGGCTTTGTAACCAATCGCTTTAGTGCACTCTTACAACCAATATGTATCAATAACAGCGTCCTTGTCTGAAGACTCACCGGTCTTTTGACTGCTCTAGCCTATAATTAAAATAAATTTGTAAATCCATCACGTAATAAAATATCATCACTATTTACCTTTAAATAGCAGAAATAGCCAAGAAGTATATTTTGTTGTTCTCTTGTCAATTCAAATTACCAGACATTAAAGAAAAAACGTTGATTTATGTGTTATATTCATAATTCCTAATTATAGATTTTTTTTTAAACCAATGCAGTACTAAAGTACTTCTTTATGCTCTGTTTTTCTCAGTTCTTCCAGACCACCAGCAGTGAAAGCTGTACATGTGCTCACCTTTGCTATACGTCTTTCTCATCGTGGCAGTTTCCCTCGTCCTTAATCGTCTCTCCTCCACTGGACGCCTCCTCTACGTGAGCTAACATGTCTGCCATGAGTGCCTCCTCCAGCCGCTTCCTTACATTGTACACCAGCTCCTCCTGTTTCCTAAAGCAGCACATTAATCAAAGAAGCACACTTAGGTTTTGCTCTAGAAGAACAGTATCGGGACTGTGGTGGCCTAGTGGTTAAGGTATTGGACTATGGACCAGAAGGTCCAGGGTTCAAATCCAACC
>JAUZSV010372651.1:0-11293 GCA_034780495.1 Parotocinclus cesarpintoi | reverse complement strand
GGGTGTGTGTGTGTGTGTGTGTGGGTGTGTGTGTTTGTGTGTGTGTGTGTTTGTGTGTGTGTGTGTTTGTGTGTGTGTTTGTTACTTTCTGTCTGTACGTGAATCAAAGTGAAGCCCAATAGGGGGTGATATTTATGACTGGATCAGTGGGTGGGTGGATGGATGCATTGGTTTGGTTGTTGGATTGATGGATTATTAATATATGGATATATATTAATATATATTATTATATATATATATTAATATATATTATTTTATTCATATGTTATTGTTTACTTAGTTTTACTATCAATACAATTTAATTCTTACAATTCTTATCCAAATTATCCAAGGATTCTTGGTCCTCCCAAGGTTTCCTTCGTACAACATTTAGGGAGTTTTTCCTTTCCACTGTTGCCCTAAGCTTGCTCAGTTTGGGATGCGCCTTTATAGAATATATATATATATATATATATAGAATATATTATAAGATAATATAATATTGTAACTGCTTAGAGACAATGGACCATTCTAAAAAGCTCTATATAAATACATCTGACTTGACTTGTAAAGGCAGACACAAGGACAGGTGGACGGAGGGAAGGACAGGTGGACGGAGGGAAGGACAGGTGGATGGTTGAAAGTTAGATAAAAGAGGCAGACTCCAATAGAAAAACATATGGAGGGAAAGACAGGTGGGCAGATGGAAAGAAGGACTGTCAGATGGAAAAACAGGCAGACCAACACCTGGATAGGAAGATGGGCAAAAGGAGAGACAGATGGACGCCTGGATATGGAGACTGCCACAAGGATGTCCAGATGTCTAGGCAGAAGAGCAGACGGACATGCATTTGGGTAGAATCCCAGTAGGGAAGGTTGTGAGGAAACAAAAATAGTATGGAGCTTTATGGCTTGACCCATGATTAGTTAGATGTTCAAACTAACAGTGGTAAATTTATAGTGCGATTTAAAAAAAGAATTACTCAAATATTAAAGCTATAATATAGAATCAGATAGAATAAAGTGGAGGCGTGTTGAGGTTAAACTGCAAAAATTAACGTCCGACACCCTGCTTTTGTGACCAGAAATTATTTAGGAGAGAGATTCCTCCTCCCTTCAAACCTGCGTCTGGGAGACCTGACGATACCTTCTACTTCGACCCAGAATTCACAGCTAAAACTCCCAAAGGTACGACGATAATAGCAGCCACTTATCCCAGTGTGTTTTTTTTTTTCCTGGAAGAGTGCTCCATGACTAATTTATTAATACACTGCTCACAAAAATGAGGGGATATTTTATTGAGTTGTGTATTAGTGTGGAGAAATGGCTAACGGCTCAGTTACTCAGAGACTTGTGCAGGAGACAAACAGGATGTTTCGAGGCATGCTTCAAAGTGTTTGTGTGATTGTGCATAGATTCACCCGGGGTGCCCCCGAGTGCCAATGCCCACCAGCTCTTCAGAGGCTTTAGCTTTGTGGCCATCAGCTCAGAGGAAGAAACCCAACCGCTGCAGAGCAACATCAGCTCCATAGTGCAGGTGAGAAAGCAACACCCTCTATCAGTAATGGACTGGCATTGGCAAAAAATATTTATTTAATCAGAGTAGATGCTATCAATAATAATAATAATAATAATACTGTTGTTGTTATAACTGAACACCGCTTGAGCTGAAGCCGTGCTCCACCTCGTCAGGAAATGTTTGTAACTGAACAACAACCTGTCTGATGCCCAGTAAAACGAATCCCATTTTAAAAATCAAGCTGCTCATGACCCTCTGGTTCTTCGTTCTCTGCCCTGCAGCAGCTGCACAGAAACACGTCCCAGTTCAGCGACTCGTACGAGGTCAGGGAGGACATCGGCGTCGGGTCGTACTCCATCTGCAAGCGCTGCATTCAGAAAAGCACGGGCATGGACTACGCCGTCAAGGTGACCCTTCGGTTCAGCTCGCAGCCGCTCGATTGCTTTTTAATGACAGCCACCACCTCTTACCTCTGCTATTTATATCCAGATCATCAATAAAGCCAAAAGGGACCCGACCGAGGAGGTGGAAATCCTGCTCCGCTACGGCCAGCATCCCAACATCATCACTTTAAAAGATGTAAGTGCAGCCAAGCTTATCGATAAGCACTCTGGCTTTCAGCTCAAATTAGATTAGGAGCACGTTAACGCTAGGAGACCTGATACTGCAGGACTGCCTCGAATAGATCTCGAGCCACAAGCACGGGAAGCTGATCCAGCAGATCCGGTCCTGCAGGAATAGTTCTGACTCCAAATATAGCATACAGATTAGATCATTTACATTTGTTTATATTGTTAGGCTCAGTTTGGTGAATCGGTTTACATACGCCAGAGCCAGAAATGCATTTTATTCTGTAAACATAAGTGATATGGTCCAGGTCCTGGTCGTACGTACAGACACGGATAATTAATTTGTTCATTAATAAAGACGTCTTAACCCTGAGCATTTTACTTTATTCTGTTACTGACTTGTCATGTCTACTGAACTCTTACATCCTAAACTCGGACATGGACGCTACAGACTCGGACATGGACGCTACAGACTCGGACATGGACGCTACAGACTCGACCCGGACTCACACGATAAAGACTTGACCCGGACTCGGACGCTAATGACACGATTTGGACTTCTACTCCACAAAATCAAATCTGACTCGCATGCTACAGACCCAACTCTGACTCGGACGCTACAAATCGGACTCGCACGCTACAGACTCGGATATGGACACTACAGACCGGACTCGGACGCTACAGGCCCGACTTGGACGCTAATGACACGATTTGGACTTTCTAGAGACCTCAGACTTGAACGCTAAAGGTTTGACATGGATTCACACACTGGTGGTTAAAAAAGGCTTGGACACTACAGACTCTCACACTAGAGACTAATCAGACTGTTATGCTACAGACGCTACAGGCTTGAATCAGACTCTAGCATGAGTGACTCCTCTCAGACTTGCGTGCTACAGATTGGACTTGGACTTGGACATTACCGAGTCGACAGTGAAGCACACTGAAGGCACAAAACTCGACTCGGCTGTACAAAGTGCAGATTTGAATGTGACTCGGTCACTGGAGATCTGACTCAGACTTGCTTGTTCTGCAGGTGTACGATGATGGGCGTTCGGTGTTTCTGGTGACTGAGCTGCTTAAAGGTGGGGAGCTGCTGGATAAGATCCTCAGGCAGAAGTTCTTCTCAGAGAGGGAAGCCAGCGCCGTCCTCTACACCATCACCAAGACTGTCGAGTATCTGCATGCACAAGGGGTATGGCGAAATAGACACAGAATTCCCATGCATGATTATTCAAATCCTCCAGGACTAGTCGTATTAAAACAGAAAATCTGAACTACTCATAATCCACATCCCCTTACTAGCTTCCTAGCAAAGTTGTAGAAACCGAGCAGATCGAGCTTATTTAGGGCAGACTTTTTTATTGCTTGTTTCGCGGATCCGCCGACGATTATATTTGAAGAATACAAATAAAATTGGTATTTCTCGGATCCTCCGCAGCACCAATGGTTAAATAAAAAAATGTATTTAATTAATTAATTTAAAAAATATATATATATATTAGCTTTTTCCGCCCTCCAGTGGAGAGCCAACGGTTTTCTTCTGTTCATTTTTTTTTTCTAGAATTGTAGGTTAAATACATTTGATTTTTAAATAAAAATGTATTTGTATGTCTTTCTCCTTCCTTGTATTGATTCCACATAGTCCTCGAGAAATTGAAAAATGCTGAAAAATAAAAAGATTTTTTTTCCTCCCTCCTCAGTAGATTCTTAAGGAGAAACATCCGAGGAACAAACAATTAAAAAAGTCTGGCCTTAGTAGAAGCAAGATCTGTGTAACTACAGCCGAGTTTTACAGCCGAGTTCCAGATGAAGAGACTCTCCTCGTTAGAAAAGCAATGCCCCACCCAATCCATAGATGACGAACAAGCAGGAGGACCAATCAGAATGGCCCTTACTTTGTGGTCCCACCATGTTATGTGACATTACTGAAAGTATGTGAGGTTTTAAAAATATGGGATCCAAGCAAGGATTTCGCTCTCAGTCTCAGTTTCCATACGGAACAACCTGAGAAGGTCAGTACAGACTTCTCCATCTCTGGCCACAGATGCACCCAAGCCAACTGTGATGTGTTGTCCATCCAGCAGGTCCTGGGTCTGTCCTGGGGTCTCCTTTTAGGATGCCCCAGGAACAGCTGTAGTGAGAGCCAATCAGGAGGCCTCCTAAAGGCATACCGAAACCTTAACACACACATGATCTGATCCTGTGTAGTGGTACTGTGGTGGCCTAGTGGTTAAGGTGCTGGAGTCTGGCCCAGAAGGTCCAGGGTTCAAATCCCACCTCTGCCAAGCCACCACAGTCGGGTCCCTGAGCAAGGCCCTTAACCCACCATTGCTTGGATTGTAAGCCTGTATGAATTGTAAGTCACTCTAGATAAGGGCGTCTGCGAAATATAAATCTAATCTAATCTAATCCTGTAACGAGCCTGTTGTGCTCCCTCAGGTGGTCCATAGAGATCTGAAGCCGAGTAACATTCTGTACGTGGATGAATCTGGCAACCCGGAGTCCATCAGGATCTGTGATTTTGGCTTTGCCAAGCAGCTGAGGGCCGAGAACGGGCTGCTGATGACGCCGTGCTACACCGCCAACTTCTTAGCCCCAGAGGTACGCATCACTCTCGCATCACTCTCTCACTTTTGCTGAGCACTCCATCAGACGAGGATTCTGAGTAATCGGGTGCATTGTGCTGTCCAGGTGCTGAAGAAGCAGGGTTATGATGCTGCGTGTGATATCTGGAGCTTGGGGGTGCTTCTGTACACCATGCTAACCGGGTAAATAAACTTTGGCGATATAGAGGAGGAATGTACACAGTGGGATCTGTTGTTGAGATCGCTTTGCTTTACAGCTTCACTCCGTTTGCTAATGGTCCTGAGGACACGCCCGAGGAGATCCTCGCTCGAATCGGCAGTGGCAAGTTTTCTCTGACTGGCGGTTACTGGAACTCTGTCTCCCCTGAGGCTAAGGTACGTTCAGAAAGGGTTGATGGGTGTACCCCAAATGCAGGAGGTTCAGCCAACATATCGGGACTGTCCCAATGATTCTCAGTCCAGCTCCAAACCTGTGCCGTGGGTTTGATTTCTGTCAGGGCTTTATTAGGTTCCCTGAGAAAAGGCCTGGTGTGTCCTGGAGCTCCTAGCCATGTCCCGAGGCACTGTCAAGTCGCTGTGGTGAACTTTTAAGCTATAAAAAAAAAAAGATTTTTAAATTGCATTAAGGTGCAAAAATGTCATGTCTGTCCAGCACCGTGTTTATTTATTTTAATTCTTTATTTCATGACTATTATTATTTAAATAAATATTATTATTATATTTTTAGATATAATTTCATTGTTAGTATCTAATTTAATAAAAAAAATAATTAATTAATGAATAAAATAATTTTAATTAAAATAACCCAGCTTTTTAATGCTATTCTGCAAATGTTTTTATCCGAGCCTGTTCTTTTTTTTCTGTGTTAAAATCACGCCGTCCTGATAGGACCAGCAACACACTGACTATAGAAACGTGGATATTAAAGAAAATACGTTTTAGAATAAAACTAAAAAGATTAGGATAAACTCCATAGGGACTGGATGATCTGTTGTTTATCCAAATGCATTCTGGTCCGTCCATGCATGTAAAAAACCCGAACTTAGACGTTCATGTTTATGTCTTTGTTTTTTTTTAAGCTGACCGAGTAAAAAGAGAAAATGAAATAAAGCAGACAGGTAGTTTGGAGTGTTTAGATTTAAAAAAAAAAAAGACACACACTTGCTGTGACGGGCCCACTACGTTTTGTTCGGCGTGAACAGATCTTATGTATTCAGGTTATAAATACTGTGTTCATGTTTCCCACAGGACCTCGTGTCCAAAATGCTGCACGTTGACCCCCATCAGAGATTAACAGCTGCACAAGTACTGAGGCACCCGTGGATCATCCATAAAGACCAGCTCCCCAAATTCCAACTGAACCGACACGACGCCCCTCATCTGGTCAAGGTGCTGCACCCGGCACACACTGCTCGTTGTGCAGCCGCTGATTTAGCCATGTAGATTTATACAGGATGCACAGCTGCAGAGGTTGAGCTAATCAGATTTCAGTTTCAAGCACATATAAGGTTCTATTAGGCTGAGCTGCTGCATGACATTAAAGCTCTGGGTAAAGTGATAAGCTCACAGGAGAGAGGGAACGGAAATGAAGCTCAGCGTCCATTACTGCTACCAGAGGGCAAATGTTCTCCCTCCATTCAGATTCGTTATAAAGAAATGCTTATTAAAAAGAAACCTTTTTACACGGAGTCGCAGCAAAGTGACGTTTTATAAATACTATTGAAATATACTGCTGACAAATTAGGGGTTATCATAAAAGGAAAATGAAATATCCCCAATAAAATATCCCCTCATTTTGTGACATGTATATTGTACTATTTTATTACAATTTTATTTACTAAAAAAAATAAAAAAACGGTAAGTGTCCAGTTCTATCCCTGCTTGTCCTGGTCAGGGTCGCAAGGGTCATCATTCATGATGAATGCATGAATTGGAACCCAGGTCTCTTGTCACTGACATTTCTGACAGCTGGCTCTTACCACTAAGCTATATATTTTAAGTATTTGAATATTTAAGTGTTTTTAACAGTAAATGTATTGAACTTCTGTTTTATCCCAAAAAATGTAAATGTCCTGTTAACTTTTGTTAAAATGCACTTAAATATATTTTCGACAACACTGAACGTCATTTAGATGCTCCTTTTTTCTAAACCCACAGTTTTGCAATAGTCATAGTTTAAAAATGCAGGCACACCCCGGCACTCGACCGCCTCACCCCGTCTCATCAAATTTGGTTCTTGTTCGCACATATCAGTCTTTTAGTAGCCCTCTGTGCAGATCTGTGCTAAAACCCACTGTTTATGTACATTTCAAGTATCAATAATTTATCACGGTTCCTAAAAAGGTCAGAAATAACAGCCAACCAAAAGGAAAATGGTAAGAACCGTGCTAGAGCTTAATATGCACCGAGTGAAATATGTATTTCACATGTCTGATCTTGCTAAATTCATTTAATTTCATTCAGTTATTGCTTTTTGGCAAACTCCAAACTAATACCCATGTCATTTTTGGGTGTCCACAAACTTTTGTCTAAGTAGTGAACCAATTCTTTTTTTTTTTTTTTTTTTTTTTGCTTCAGTTTGTAAAAATTAGGGCTCCTGTTTTGAAAGAGAAATCTGGCACTGCTGCTTCACCCTGTACGGCAAAACTGTGATGTCATGACTTACTGTATTTTCATAGCGAGCATTTATCATGAGCAGGCACTTTCCACTAAAATGGCTCCAACAACCCTGACTGTGATTGATCCATAACCTTCTGTCCTCTCTCTGGTCCCACAGGGTGCCATGGCTGCCACGTACTCTGCTCTGAACAGGAACGTGCCCCCCGTGCTTGAACCGGTGGGCTGCTCCATTCTGGCTCAGCGTCGTGGAGTGAAGAAGGTAACCTCCACGGCTCTCTGATCCTCAGCCTCCACTCACTAATCACAGACCTGAAGACCTCATGCCCAGAGCTAGTGCACGGCCCAGGCTGACGCCCACCTGCCACCCGTCCGCACTCCCAGATGCTGAGCGTGGACTGTAATGCCCCCTGGTGGACAGTGTGATTCTTCCTCGTCTGCTGACCGTGCGGACCAGTCAAAGCTGCTGCTCGTACAATCACTGCTGCCTCAGAGCGAGCAGAGCCCCGGGACATTCGTGGACTAGGGACAGCTGGTCCATATGTATGAACTTGTAATATAATGTAATATCAACCTTTTTATAAAAGCTGGTAGAGAACAATATTATTGTATTAAGAGATTGCAGGCTGTTATATTATGAAATCTATAAATATAAGCTATTTCTCAGCAAATTCCACTGCTATTGCTTGCCTTAATACGCTCCTGTATTGTCAGAGTGTTCAGATGGTCACCTTTATTCATCCGGGCTGGAACAAAAAAGAAGGGATTCACACAGAAAACCGATGGGGGGGAAAATCTGATTTTCACAATTCTCCACAAAATGTTTACATTCAGTATGTTTATATGGAGCTTTTAGAGGATGTTTTATTATGGGATATTCTGCAGTATCCCCTCATTTTTGTGAGCGAAATACTTGGTACAATGCTGAACCTAGGTTTCAAATGATCAGCCAGAGGTGGCAGTGGCAAGGGAAAAACCTTCCTGCGTAAAGAAGAAACCTTTTACAATTACAGAGACCCCAAAGCAGCACCGGAACCCACCAAGGAGACTTCACTGTTGGCTTGGGGATCCCCACAAGTAGCTGGAATCTGTGATCAGGGCCGATCCTCTCATTCTATTAATTAACTTTTCCTGACCTTAATGATAAAAGCATAAATTCTCCCGGGGATCCCAAAAATCCTCCCATATCTCGCTGACCCGTTTTGCATCCGCTCTAAGTGGCGACTTGTGGCTTCTTTTTCTTATTCTCTCTCACGTTCTTTGGTCCGATTAAGCAGAATTTTGGTCCAAATAAGCGAATAACATTACACATATATAATAGGATTTGGTCCGAATAAGTGGCTTGTCCCATTAACCGGTGGTCCAATTAACCGGACTCAACTGTACATTTATATTCCGAAATTTTTTTCCTGAAATCTTTTCCTGACTTTTTTAATCATGGTGGTGCTTATGGGTTGTCAGGGTAACGCTGGGGGTAAGGTCCAGCTGTGTTTGGATTTTGTGTTAATCAGAGCAGTATGAGAGAACTGTCCTTTAAGAAGATGTTGGGCTTATTTACATTACCCTAAAATAATGCTAAAATGCTAAAGTCAGTATCTAAATCTATCCTTTCTACTATTATAAGCAAGAACACGTAATCAATAAAGACTATCATACTCTCTGCCTGGTACAGATTAATATGCATATTAATGATTAAATTAGAAATAAGAAGTGATGGGATTGCATTTTTAGGATTTACGAGCCAGTGAGTAAGAGAATCCCTATTACAATTTGGAAAAAGTAATTAGCAGTGGATGAGCTTTTTTCAGAGTGGTTAGCTTTTTTCAGCTAACCCTGGTGCTTCTGTGGTGGGCTTTTTGTGTTTCCCAGCATTCCCATTGCGTACGACCTCCTGCTTTTGCAGAGGAAGTGGAAGACGTTTGTTCTGTGGACATCGGCAGCCCTGGTGCTCTTCCTGGTAAGGCCAGTTCTCGAGCAGCTTGGTGACATGACCCCAGGCTTATGGGATTTTTATTTCTAGGTCCCCATCGTTGCGGTGGACAGTTACTACTACGGCAAGCTGGTGGTCGCACCTCTTAACATAATCCTTTACAACGTTTTCACTCCCCACGGGCCCGACCTGTACGGTGAGTGCCCTCCGGAGTCTTTGAAGCGCTACTTTCGGACCCTGACGCACACTGTCGGTGCCCCATGTGAGGCTACTCTGTGTGAAGCGTCCCGGTGGTGCCTGGGGAAAGGAGGCTGGTTTGAAAGGGTGGTCCGCTCTCGCCGCAACAGTGACCCCTTCGTGTCTCCTCGTTTCTCGCAGGTACCGAGCCGTGGCACTACTACTTTGTCAACGGCTTCCTCAACTTCAACGTCGTGTTCGTGCTGGCCCTGTTTTCTCTGCCCCTCACGGCTCTGATGGAAGGGCTGCTTCACAGGTTCAACGGTGAGTCAGGCGTGTGTCGTGACCCAAATTCGTTTTGGCTTGGTTCGCCCTGTCGTGAGCTCCTGTGATCCCCTGTGCGCTGCAGTGCAGAACCTCGGCCGTCCCTATTGGCTGACCCTGTCGCCCATGTACCTCTGGATGCTGGTTTTTTTCACCCGCCCTCACAAGGAGGAGCGCTTCCTGTTCCCCATCTACCCCCTCATCTGCCTGTGCGGTGCCGTGGCCCTGTCTTCTCTCCAGGTAAGGCTTCATCTCCATAGATGGGGCGTCTTAATACATTTAGCCCTATAGGCTACATTTATTGTCCTGATCTAATCTGTCTGTTTTTCCCAACAGAAATGCTATCACTTCATGTTCCAGCGCTACCGCCTGGAGCACTACACCATCTCCTCCAACTGGCTGGCCCTGTCCTCCGTCCTTCTCTTTGGGGCGCTGTCGCTGTCTCGTTCGGTGGCTCTCTTCCAAGGTGACCGCCCTAAACACCAGATCGGAGCGTCGTGGGCGGTTCCTGCGACCAAAGGTGCCCCCGCGTCACGTCTCCTTCCTTGTTCTTGTTCTCACGTTTTATGCGATTTGCCTGCAGGTTATCACGCACCGCTTGATTTGTACCCGGAGTTCCACCGCATCGTTAAGGACCCGTCCGTTCACACGGTGCCCGACGGCCGGCCCGTGACCGTGTGTATAGGAAAGGAGTGGCACCGCTTCCCCAGCAGCTTCCTGCTGCCCAACAAGTCAGTACAGGCCAGCACGTTGGAACGGTGTTTCGTTTTGTTTACCCTCCGTTCGTTCCTGACCCGTTCTGTCTTGGCGCCCGTCCACAGCTGGCAGATGCAGTTCATCCAGTCCGAGTTCAGGGGGCAGCTGCCGAAGCCGTTTGCGCCAGGCCCTGACGCCACAAGCCTAATCCCGACGCACATGAACAATCAGAACCTGGAGGAACCGTCCCGATACGTGAGTGTGTAGACCCCCTCACGTTTAGACAGTGCTTTGTTTTTATTACCTACAGTCTTGGGCAATGTTTCAGGGCCCTGAAATTTGATTCGAATGATGTTTTTTGGCCCATATCTCAACCTCAGGTGGATCTGAAGCTCTGCCACTATCTGGTGGATCTGGCAATGGACGCGGAGGCTCCTCGAGAGCCGCGCTACACAGCTAATAAATAGGAGTGGGCCGTCGTTTCAGAAAAGCCTTTCCTGGATGCTTCAAAGTAAGAATTTTAAGAAACACGGACTATAACCTTTAAACCCCTGTCTCACTCACTGTCTCATCTGAACTCCCTCTATAACATATGAGCTATTAAATTCTCTAACTCGCTATCTAAACTCCCTCTATAACATATGAGCTATTAAATCCTCTAACTCGCTATTTAAACTCCCTCTATAACATATGAGCTATTAAATCCTCTAACTCGCTATCTAAACTCCCTCTATAACATATGAGCTATTAAATCCTCTAACTCGCTATCTGAATTCCCTCTATAACATATGAGCTATTAAATCCCCTAACTCGCTATCTAAACTCCCTCTATAACATATGAGCTATTAAATCCTCTAACTCGCTATCTAAACTCCCTCTATAACATATGAGCTAT
>JAUZSV010372561.1:0-11293 GCA_034780495.1 Parotocinclus cesarpintoi | reverse complement strand
TAAGCAAAACTGTGCTCTTACCCTGCTAATTGAACCTTCACACTCTGCTCTTACTGGTGCAATGTGCAATTAATGAATATTGGCCACCAGGCTAGTCCATTTTAGCCATAACACCTCCCACACTAAAATGACAGGTTTTTCAGTTTCATTGTCCAACCCCTGTACTTACCAGTTCAGGTAGTCCCCAGTTTACAATGGCCCAACTTAACATATTTAAATTTCACTATGGGAATCTGATAGTAAACATAAATACACATTCAACAGAAGCTGTACTCTAAAGTGATGTAGTGAGGAAACGCTGTGTTTTAGTTTGCACTTTCAATGCATTATTCCACGAATCCAGATATTCAATACTATAACATGTCATTACATTGACTGTCATGTGTTCACTTGATACTGTCCATCTTGTTTAGTTTATACTGTCTACTTTTTTGTAGTGTTTTTAAAAAATCTATACTTATTTGGAGTCAAATCTGATTAATCACAATTACTGTGAAACAAAAACTTGGGTGATTAAATGTAACCGTTTCATAATTCCTGCACACTCACTACAAGATATGAAGCTAACAGAATGAAAGACACACAGCTGCTATAAATACCAAGTAGAACGGAAATGAGGATGACAACTCAAGCAAGAATACTGTTAAAAATACAGCAATCTAAACTAATGACTGGTTCGAGTCAGGTAACATGGCAACAGAGGAAAGCTGAACACTGATTCAATGTCCAGGTGATGAGTACAGAGTCTCAGTATCAGGGTAAAACATTTAAGTAGTACTGGATCAGATTCCTCTTTTCCATTTGTTGAATTTCTTATGAAATTAATTGCATGATGAATTAAAAGTAAATAACAAAATGGCGAGTCCATTGACACTGTTGCTCAGCTCTGTCAGCTGGCTGATTTCTGAATGCTCGGGGCAAAAACCTAAATTTGATATTCATACACTTACTGCGGTGGCCTAGCGGTTAAGTTATTGGACTATGGCCCAGAAGGTTCAGGGTTCAAATCCAACCTCTGCCAAGCTGCCACAGTTGGGTCCCTGAGCAAGGCCCTTAACCCCCCAGTTGCTTGTATTGTAAAACTGTATGAATTGTAAGTCGCTCTGGATAAGGGCTAAATGCCATACGTATAATGTAATTTATATTATTCTATAGTAAAGTTGAAAAATCTTAGGCCAAACTTTTGTTTTCGGGGCAACGCCTGTAAACGAAGAACCCACATGATCCTAAAACCTGCTGCTGTGCTTTTCATCACATTACATATAACTTTGCAATAGAAGCGTTTAAGTTGGAGATCGGTGTCAGGTATTGGCACACCAGAAGAGCTGCAGTATCAGTGTGGTATTGATATGCAAATCAAGTGAATCCCAGAAGAGAGGGGTAAACAAAAAGCATACATATAGTGAAAGGAAGAAAGGGATGAATATTGCACTGTCAGGCACATCATCAAATAAAGAGGACATGTCTGATATACATGTACATTCAGACCCTGAGCTTGGGGCTAACTAGTATTTTTTTCAGCTCAGTAGCACAAATCACAAATGTAAAACATTACACTTAAGCAACGCCTGCAACACTGACGTTCTGTCAAGTCCCCCCAGTTTAAATATAGACATGGTAAACAACACCTATGTTCTCATAAGTACTACTTGAATGAAAAAGCTTCTAATAATAATTATATTTTCACAGATTGTCCTAGAGGGGTTGCTGACACATGTAGATGTGGATATGAACAGAGTAAGTTTAGCAAGTGCTTATAGTACAGTCTTATACAAATGTCAGGGCACACAAACATGTGGGCACCTTTCCATTTAATCCACTAGTGTTTTGGTATCAGCTACCAAAACTTCACTGATTTGGTAATGGTTCATTAAAATGTATGAAATAACTGTCATACTCAAGAAACGTTTTATTTACAAAAACAACAAAACATGAACTTCCCCATGGATGCCGGAATTTGACAGTATACAGAAATCTGTTAAAACAAAGCTGATTTACACCACTTGAAAGAAGACATTTGTTAATTGTAAATGCAAAGGTTATACAGTATGACCAGATGAATATGGAGAATGTATATGGAAACATTATCAACAAACCAATCCTCGATACACTATGCTGTGAGCTTTCACCTATCTGACTGTACGACAGTGCAAGCTGTCCATTGACTGCTTTTAACCATAAGCAAATTTTGGTAATGGTCATTAAAAATAACCAATAGCTCTAACACAAATAGTTTTGTCCGCCTCATGTTTACTTAAAGAAGAACTCTACTAGTAAGCTGAAAGTAGTGATTTTCATAAGAAAATGAATTATTACTAACTAATTACACTATTATCTACTCTGTGACCAATCATGACCTCAGTCATTGTCAGCCTGTTTCAAGACAAAAACTAAACTCGCTTGAGGGCCATGTTCACATGATAACACTACATCCAACACACTGATGCCATTTTCTCGCGTGAGGCTGGGTGACATTTAATTAATGTGTTGACATTTGTCCCCCTGTTCCGTCATGTCTGCATATGGCACGGATACGCAACACAAATGATTATTGCACAGGTGTACCATTTGGCTGGCCACAATAAAAAGCCACTCTAAAAAGTGCAGTTTACTTTTACTGTTTTGGTCCAGGGAATCAGAAAACCAGTCAGTATCTGGTGTGACCAGCATTTGCCTCACGCAATGCAACACATCTTTTCATGATGAGCAAAGTTGCTGGATTTTGCCAGGAACTGGAAAACTCTGTCATATACGCCAATTAAGAGCATCCCAATCAAGCTTACATGTTCGGGGAGTATGCTGGCTGAACTGGGGTGCTTTCAGCTTCCAGGAATTGTGTAGAGAATATTATCGTGTACATCTTATGGTAGATAAATAAACATTTAATTCATGTTCAACAGCTCTGGTGCAGCATTCCTGCAGTCAGCACGCCAATTGTGATATCTGTGGCCTTTAGATGTGGCCAGCATAAGGTACACCTGTGCAATAATCATGCTGTCTAATCAGCATCTTGATATGGTACCTGTGAGGTGAATGGATTACCTTATCCGTCAAAGGAGAAGTGCTCACTAACAGATTTAGAAAAATTTGTGAACAATATTTGAGAGAAAAAGGCCCTTGGGTACATAGAAAAAGTCTTAGACCTTTTGAGTTCAGCTCATGAAACGTGGGATTAAAAACAAGCGTTGCATTTATATTTTTGTTCGGTATATGTGAACTCTATAACCCCTGGGAAACATGAAAGAATGAATGTAAATGTACTGTCTTATTAAGATCTGCGCTTAGGAACACCATGTACAAATGCACAATTTAAAATCTAAACAGGACATTCTGCTCCCATCCCAAATGAAGGTTTTGTTGCAACCTGGTTTTGAAATCGACCCTACTCGCTTATCTCGCTTTGAAATGCTTTTGTACAACAGTTTCAACATGTTCTGGATCTATGTCTCATATTATTGGGCAATTAGTGAGCTCTTTGATGGCTTGATAAAAACAGCATAAATAGATTTTACATCCTGACAATTAATGAATACTAATTAAAAGGGCTTTGTTGATGGCTGGCTTGAGAGGAAGATGAGTGAGTCTGGTTTTCAATCGCTTAATTGAAACCCTTTGTCACTTGCCTGAATGCGTGTGGATAAGTGCTCCATGTCATGTAGGAAATGGAAGAAAAATATATATTGATTTGCATAAATGTTATGCTGATTTGCATGGACTGTGGAAGGTGCAGCATCCATACACCCCAAGTGATCAGTATGAGAAGTTCAATAAGTTTCTCCAATTCTGATTCATGGTGCTTTAGCTCCAGCAATTTGAAGGGCATGTCAGTATATCAGACATGTCTGCTCATCAGTATTGCACAAAGTGGAAGTGTCAGACTTTTTGAAAAAGAAGACGGATTCTGAAGCCCAGTGTGTGAGAAAGATTTACTTATAATATTTTGATCAACGTGAAAGCAAGTGATCTAATAACAAAAGGCTTCTTTTCTGGATGGCTTATATTTGAGAACACGACACTGATGATAACATTAAATATATAAAAGTATGTTTCTGTATTCTATCTGCTACAAGAGCTATTGTCCCTTCTCCACACCAATTAATCAAATCAGGAAGCAGGAGTTAAGGGTTGAAAAAAATTATACCAAGTATCATTTTATATTTCTGTAATAGATACTTTAGTTAGAATATTACTTAGGACTTAATACAAAAATATAAAATAATAATTGGGTAGAACTTAAAATTCTCATACTGATCAATTGATGCCTAAAGGTTACTAAAGAAAACTAAATTAAACAAATGACTGAATTTACACAAGTTGTTTTGTGCATCAGGATTGTTAAAAAGATGAGCCACAAAAAAGGCACTCCAAAACACTGAAAAAAGTGCCCTTCAAACCACTTCTGGACATTGCTAGAGAAGCATTAATTAAAAGACTAATTATAGACAATATAAAAATAATTATAGAGCTGGTAAACCCAACCCAACAAAGCTTTTTAATTGTTATAAGTAATTTGTCCAAAATAAACTGTAATATGACCAGCTCTCATCAGTGTGCCTTTTCATACCCAGACTGATCTGTTTCGTTGTGTTTAACCTGTTCAGCATGAACACGAACAAAAGATAGCTTAGATTTTGTCTGATTGTTTGGCTTTTGGACTTACAAATAAATGGTCCTTTTTATGTCTTTGGTCTGATGATCTGAAAAAGTCTGAAATACTGGTTAATCTGACTACAAAACAGATTCCTTGAATCATTTAATGATGTTATTCACTGTAGAAGAAGAAACCCTTTTCAGATTTTCTTTGCGGAACTTTGTATTTATAACATTTCAACAATTTTCCTCATGCATTTGTTAACAAACTAGAGATCCACAGGTCATATTTGCTCCTCAAAGACTTAGCCCATCCTAGCTTTTGTACCAAATCATGATTACAAATCATATTACTATTTATTTTTAACCTTGTTACTAGTTATTTTAAACAAATAAAGTTGAATAGAGAAAATATGAAATCTTGGAAATATGAAATCTCAATAAATTTAAATGTCAAAGTAAGTGTAAGAAACATTTGCAATTTTTATTCCATACCGGCCCAACTTTCTTCTCCAACACCCTTTTCTACGGATTGTAAAAAAAAAGAGTTCAGAAACTTTCAAGCACTAGAACTTACAAAGGAACAATTAAATACTTATTTAAGGAATAATTAAATAATAATGAAATCATATTACCATTGTTTGCAATATTTTATTGTAAAGTGAAATTTATTTATATAGTGATATTATAATATTATACAATATTACAATATTATTTTATCTTAAAAGGCCAATCCCAAACCGAGCAAGCCTAGGGCGACAGTGGAAAAGGAAAAACTCCCTGAATATAGAAGGAAGAAACCTTGGGAGGACCAAGACTCAAAAAGGCACCCATCCTCCTTGGGTGGCCTAGATGTTCATTAAAATAATTAAGTTGTAGTAGTAATAGTAAAATTAAGTAAATAATAAAATTAAATAACGAAATAGATTTAAGATAATGAGTCCCCAGCAGTAAGTTATTGAAGGCACATCGTCTCCTAATAACTACATTTTCACTCGCTTATAGATTCCAAAGTGTGGTAAAAATAACAGCAAGTTGCCAGAAAAATATCACCTTAATGCATAATATTAATTTTATCAGATAGTGGATGTTATTTTTGTGCCAGACAGAGCATGTTGGTTTATTTGTTTATGTCACGGAACATGCATAGTAATAAGCAAAGCCATTAAGCAAGTGTGCAAAAAACGTTTACGTCCTCCTCAGTTCTGCCCTCTACTAGGCTAATAATACTTTATAGAGAATGTAGAATGCAGGGAATAGTAAAATGTTAGACTATTTTGGACACACCCCACAGGGTGAAGCAGAAAAAAATGATTATGGTGTTCAAAAACTTTGACAACCCTAATTTACACATCTAGTAAGTAAGTAAGTAAAATTTTATTTATATAGCACATTTAAAACCAAAGTGCTTCAGAATAAAAAAAAGGAAATTCCCACCTTCTAATCACCAGCATCACAGATAAACATACATTATCATTAACATTAACATAGCTCCTCATTCACAGTTCCACAGTTTAACAGCTGCCAAATGCCAAACGGTAAAAGTGTGTTTTAAGTTGGGATTTAAAAACAGTCACAGACGAGGTGTTTCTAACATCACATGGCAGACCATTCCAAAGTCTTGGTGCAGCAACAGTAAATGCACGATCTCCATTTTGTTTAAGACGGGATCACGGAACAGTCAAATATGATTGTGCTGAGGACTTTAAAGCTCTTGAGGGCACATACAAGCAAAGCAAGTCCACGATATATGCTGGTGCAAGACCATTTAAAGCTTTAAAAACCATCAATGCTATTTTATACTGGATTCTGTAAGGGACTGGGAGCTAATGCAGGGAAGCTAAGATTGGAGTAATGTGCTCTCTTTTTTTGGGGCCAGTTAATAATCTGTCTGCACTATTTTTAACTAACTGTAAGCGCGAAAGAGATGCATTACTAATTACAAAATACAGTGCATTAAAGTAATCCAATGTAGATGTAACAAAAGCATGAATGACTTTTTCAAGATCTGAAGTATTTAAAAATGACTTTAATCTGGAGATTGTTCTTATCTGGAAAAAGCTGCCCTTGACTACTGCATTTACCTACTTTTAAAATTTGAAATCAGAATCGAAAATGACCCCAAGGTTTTTAACCTGTGTTTTCGAGAAAGGTTTTAAGGGGCCTAGGCTTTCCTTTAGACTAGTGGTTAATGAAGGGGGCCCAAACAGAATAACTTGTTTTACTGTCATTCAGTTGAAGAAAGCTTTGAGTCACCCAATTTTTAATATCCATGATGCACTCATTGAGTCCACTTAGAGCGTGATGATTCCCAGGCTTCAAAGGTAAGTATAGTTGTAAATCACCTGCATAACAATGAAATGAGACATCATGCTTATGAATGATTTGGCTAAGGGGAAGTATGTATAATATACATTTGAAATTTGATATAAAATTGATCCTTGTGGAACCCCCTGATGTCACGAGGAAGCTGAGAAGTATTTGCCAATGTTAACTGAGAAGGTCCTTTGTTTAATGTATGAAATAAACCAATTAAGAGCCACGCTCTTGGTTCCAACACAGTATTCCAGGCGCTCGATGAGTAAATCATGGTCAACAGTATCAAATGCATCACTCAAGTCCAGCAAAACCAGGACTGAACAATCCCCAGAATCAGCTTTATGTAAAAGGTCACTACTAACTTTTAAAAGAGTGGACTCAGTACTATGAAATGTCCTAAAGCCAGACTGAAAAGTCTCGTAAATATTATGGCTGTTGATGAAAGATTTTAGTTGAGTTAAAACAACTTTTTCTAAAACTTTAGCCAGAAATGATCATTTGGATATGGGCCGGTAGTTACTCAAAACCCCTGTATCCATATTATGCTTCTTTAAGAGAGGCTGAACAACTGCATGTTTAAAACAAGCAGGGACTAAGCCAGAGGCTAAGCTTGCATTTATAATTAACAAAACATCAGGGCCAATTGTATCAAAGATTTCCTTAAAAAACCAAGATGGAAGAACATCAACAGCAGAGCTAGAACACTTCATGTGAGAAACAATATCAGCCAACTGAGACAAAGAAATTGGGTCAAATTTCTCTAATGTTGGAATACCCAGCTTATAGGCAGCAGGTCTAATCACAGAAGTTGAAATAGTAGCCCTAATATTTTCAACCTTGGCCAGAAAGAAATCCAGAAAAGCCTCACAGTTTTTTAAAGATGCTTCAGGAGCAATACATGGAACAGGATTGAGTACTGAATTTATTGTATTAATCAGAAATTTAGGCTTATGTTGGTTTTTTGAAATTTTTTTCTGAAAAATATTTTGCTTTAGCAGATCTGACAAGTTCTTGAAATCTAGGGTCTTAGTGTGCATCTGTGATCAAATGTCTAACTACTGTAACCCTTTCAGTACTGTTCAATGTATATAACTGGATCACCAAGCCTGGAGAACACTGATAAAAGAGCTACTATGGAACTAGTCGCAATTTTGGCATGTGCATGTACCACCAATCTTACATACTCTACTGTATACAAAGAAGCTTATTTTGGACACTAAGACTTGCGTGTGCTTCCAATGATGTAGAGAAAGGTTTCATAGTAAGGTTAGAATACGATTGAACTGTTTGGACCAAAATCCAAGAACCATGTTTTGTGAATACCGAACACAAAGCACTACCCACAGTACACCATCCCTACTTGTGCAAGGATAATGGAAATATATTCCGCAAATCTAGGTGTGCAAAGATGATAGAGACATATCCAAACGGTGACATCTGTAATTGAGCCTTATTATTCTAGTCTTTTACTTCTTAATATTCTTCTTTCCTTTTTCTTGTTACTTGGCAAATTGTGCAAATAAAGAAAATATGTATTTTTTTTATTTGGATGAGTTTTTCAGGCTGTAAGTCAAAAATGGTGATTGGTATGAAGTTTTTCTATATCCATTATACATGAACATGCCACATATGTGCCCTCATAGTTGATATGTAGAGTAGGAAAAACTGAATTCAGCCATTTCATTAATAACGGTCTAAAGTTCTGCAAACTTCACCCAAGATGAAGCAATAAACCTTTTCACCAGAAATGAAGAAAATCTGGTAAATCTCATTCAAGCCTTTAACCGTCACTATTTATTTATACTGATTGTGTTAAACACCTTCCTTAATAGAAAGCAATTACAGATTCAGGTTCAGCAGGGACTAAGTAAACTTCAGAAAGCGCTCTCACACACTAAACCTTACAGCTACTCTGCTGCTTTCACTTTCTTGCATTCTCGTAAGCAATTGTATCCTCTACCTCTTGTCTTGTGTACCAGTACCTGAACATTCAGTAGAACAGAAGTTCTTGACACTTCAGCTTTTGCAAAACCTGCATGGCTCCGATGACTTAAGCCTTTATATTACCACCCTACACCACTCCACAGTGCCTGCAGTCTCTCTCTCTCACACACACACACACACACACACACACACACACACGCACACACACGAACAAGACATGAGTCTATAAGAGATTAAATATCAAGCCGGGGGTGTTTTGGATCACAGTGCCGCCCATCGCAAAGCTGTGAATTAAAGCTATTGTGTATGAGAGGGGCTGATGGGAGATCTGCACCGACTGGGTGTTCTGTTTAGTCTGCCCTGATCTTCTCAAGAAAAAAACAATCACACCAAGAATAAAGAGAGCGAAAAACGCAAGATAAAGTGCGCCCTTCATAATCCCTATCTCCCATCATCTCAAACCACGCACACACACACACAGTAAGTAACTTTGAAGGTAATGATCAAATAAAGAGGCATGGACTCTGGGCTAGGTTCATTAAGCATACTTTAACTCTGTGCTATATTTGAAAACTGTGGACTAAACATATAGGATATGCGTAACATAAACACACAAACTGAGCTACTCTTCATCTTGCATATGTGGGTTAAGGGGCCTTGCTTAAGGGCTTAACAACGATAGTTTGGGAGAGCCAGGATTTGTGCTCACAAATAGTCCAGACGTTTAATGAATGAAACACATTTAACTCTGCAATCTATTTACTACAGTTCAGGCAATAAGCAGTGGCCAGTTGCATTGTCCCATTAACAGGTTAAACAGTGGGAGCGTTACAACTGTGAGTGCATCCTATGTCCCTGTTATCCTGCTGAACTGGCTAACCAATTTACTATAGCTGCTACTATATTACTTTATATATAAAGCTCCCAGGACAAAAAGTGAGTCACCTTGAATGTTTAAGGAGGTAGTAACTCCAGGTTACTGCAGATGTTCTCATGCTCCCTTAAAAAAGTCAAACGTTCCAGGGACTTTTTTGGATAGCGTTCATACCATAAGTAGGAAAGCTATGTAGCAAATGTACAGGGACTCAATCTCAAATGTGGCCAACTGTACTTGCCACATTACCACCACTGTTGTAACTCCTTTAGGAAATGCAGATTTAGTTTTATATATTGTAATTTAAAAATGCAATGTCTTATTCTACAAGAACATTTAATCACTTTTACATTATGATTATTACAAGTGATATGAATAATGTTTTTTACATTTTTACTGCGCAACCTCATTCATGTGCCTTGCTATGCAACCCCACACACATCCCTCCTCCCATATGGGACACACCTCCCACTTTGGGTATCACTGGTCTAATCACAGTACCGAATCGCATCAGATAGCATAGTACTGACTGTTTTTGAAAAGCTGACTGAAATGACAATCACGCTAAATCAAGCAAACCCCTAATAAACACACACCTGGAGTTTGTTCTGGGAAGAGCATGACATGTAAAGCAAAGCCAGGTTGTTTTGCTTCCAATTTTCCAGGTGTTAGTGCAAAAAACACTGAAACCGACCTAGAGAGAGGATGAAGATGGAGATAAGCTGCAGCTTGCTACTGACACCGAGTCCAGACTTGCACTGCCAGGCACACACACACACACACACACGCACACACACACACACATCCCGGCCAGTCAACCAGCCTTCTCAACTCCAGACTGGTGGAGCGTGCTTGGGGTAAGTGTCTGCCTCAGAAGCCACACAACAATCCCAGCTAAGCTGATCAGACTGACTCTTATCAAAAAGAGACAAATGGATTAGATCAGAACGCCGGAGGGCAACTGAGGGATTGTAAGGACAACAAAGGAATACTTGAGCACTCTGTAATGTGGGTGCTTTACCACAGACTACAACATTCCTGTGCTGAGAAATTATTCAAGTGTAGACTTTGGTCAGATTTACAGTATGAAACTATTTACCACTTTGCTTAGTTATAACTCAACATTTTAGGTTCTCGATGCATCTTGGCGAGAAAAAAATCTTCGCCCTCGTCACACATGATAAAAATTGTATCATTGTGTCACCATTCATAATCCATCTCAGTGCTGATCTCTGCTTAAGTCCACTGTAAACTTTCACATGTTTTTTAAGTACATATATACTAACTCACCATGGGTACTAAGATGGTTAGTGATAACAGCCAACCAGAAAAGAAAACAGTAAGAACCATAATGGTGTTTAATGTATTTCTGATAAATAAAAGCACTTGTTATTGCGATTTATATTAGCCTGTGTGTATATCATCTCTTCCCATCATTCATGAGGGACTGTGGTAGCCTAACAGTTAAGGTACTGGCCTATGGATAAAAGGAGGTGCAGGGTTCAAATCCCGCCTCTGCCAGGTTGACCCTGTTGGGCCCTTAATTATTTGGATTGTAAGGCTATA
>JAUZSV010372483.1:0-11293 GCA_034780495.1 Parotocinclus cesarpintoi | reverse complement strand
TGTGTGTGTGTGTGTGTGTGTGTGTGTGTGTGTGTGTGTGTGTGTGTGTGTGTGTGTGTGTGTGTGTGTGTTATAAAGAGTGAAGAGACTACAACAGCTAGTGTAAGAAAGAGAAGAGCAAGAAGGAAAGAGAGACCTAAGAAATTAAGTTAGGTAAAGCAATGATCTTCCTGACTAACAAATGCTGAGAGAAGGAGAAAGTACTAGCATTAGCAAGCACCCATATCTCTATGGTTATCCCATTATGCCCCCCCCCTGGCCATACAAACCCTATAAATTGTGAACTTAAACATATTGAAAGTCAAATCAGTAACCAAGGTATCTGGAGTAAAACTGCACAGTGGTAATCCATTTTTATTCAAGCAGTAACTTTACACTAGGTCGTTCAACATGCTTCTAAAGTTGTAAAATGGAAATGCTCAAAGTCTTACATGTATAGCCTATAAGCTAAAAACTGTTTATTTTTATCCTTTAGCTTTCTGAATGCATTGCTGCTGGAATTTGCTACAGAAGTTTCTCACTACTGGAAACCATGCCTAAAAAACAGTTGACAAATCTCCCTTGGTTCCTCAATCTATTTTTGACTAAATTGAGTTCATGACACTAAATATAGGCAGGGACTCTGTTCTCTCTTAAGACACTAAAACAAAAATCTTCATGACATGGTTTTATGGATTTCAGAAAATGTTCCTTCAGAGAAACATTCCAGGTACATTCCTTCAAGATTCTGCTCCATGTTGACATTAGCATATCATGCAATTCTGACTACTTTCTATAGGGGTTTCATTGAATCTAGATCCAGTGGCAGAAGACCACTGAATTCATTGTCATGTTCATGAAAATAATTTGAGAAGACTATTGCTTTGTGACACGGTTCATTATTATGCTAAAGGCAGCTATTAGGAGAGATGGGTAAATTGTGGCCATGAAAGGTTTCAAATGATCAGCAACAATATTGAAATAGGCTGTGGCATTGACTGATATTAATGGGCCCAAAGTTCCAAGAATACATTCCCTGCACTGTTGACACATGCCAGTTTGGGTCTATGGACTCAAACCCTACCATCTGTGTTCCCCAAAGAAATTAAGATTCCTCAGACCAGGCTACATTTTACAATCTGCATTTGTCCTTCTGTGGTGAGCCTGTGCCTACTACAAGCTCAGATTTACATTTGCATTTATGTCATTTAGCAGACACACACCCTTATCCAGAGTGACTTAAAATTCATTCAGTTTTACAATCCAAGCAGTTGTGGGTTAAGGGCCTTGATCAGGGACCCAACTATGGCAGAGTCCAGTACCTTAACTGCTAGGCTAGCACAGTCCAGCTTTCCTTTCTTTGACTAAGTGGAGCTTGACATGGTAGCCCATTATACCTCAGCACTGCAGTGATATGGTGTTGACTGTGTTAAGCAAGTATGGGTCGATTAGATGCAGCAGTGCTGCTATACTTTTGGAATGCAGTGTTACTGCTTAACTGTCCACAGGAGTGCACTCTGTGACAGTTACTGAAGAACTTTAAGATGAATAACACAAACTGGGCAGCTATATATGAGCTATAATATCTGGCTTTACATCTACAGGGTGGACCTACATGGCAGATGTGACTAATAGAGTGGATGGTCAATGGACGCAATGTTTAAAAACTCCTGCAGCACTGCAGTCTGTTCTAGGCAGATCAGGCACCATGCTGGCTGTGTCTGATGAAGACAGTTAATTAATCAGGGGATCAGCCCCCTAACGGACAGATGTTCCATTCAGGTTACAGGCTTGCCTGCTATCTTATTTCTGGAAATCGCTTACAAACTTCTCCAATGGGGACAGCGGATGTTGATTATAAAGTTATCAATATCCAAATGGTGGTTTAGGGGTACAAAAAATATGCTTACATTTTTTCCCGTATTAGAGAAAAAGTCTGAATACCTACAGTATAGGCAACATTATAGTACAAACTTAATGCATTTATGAGTTATCAAACTTTAAGGTATTTCTACATTTTTTTTAACCTGAGTGTATCATCTATGGCTTCAGTAACACTTGTAAAAACAATCCCATACAATTCCTTATGCTGACCCATGACATATCAAAAACCGTAATGGGGCAAGTCATAATGTGGAAGAGATAACTGTATAGCACATCTCTAATATCAGTGTTCTCATCTGAAGTGCGCAGCACTCTACACTTTCAACAGGTGCAGGAAAAAGCATGACAACGCTGAAAATGAAATGGCTTTTGTGAATGTGAAGTACATTATTCAGTTTGCTCAATGAGAAGCTTAAAATGAACCATCTGTAATGCACTCAGTATAATGTAGTGTAGATCTGCTAGACTGGTGCCAAGTTAATACAACTAGGTAAAAAGTACAACTTCTAATTAACAAAATTAAAAAGGACATAATGCTAACTCTGACAAGAGGTTTTAAAAATATCAAGTCAAAACACTGTGTCAAAAATAAATAGGGCTACAGGGCAGCTGAATTTCAGGATGTTAACATAAAAAACAACCAGCCATGCACAGTCATATGTGTATGCAAATCAATGAACATGCCCTGCAGTGGTTTTTCAAATCTTACCGAGTTGATGCATGCAAGTTCCTTGTTGAGAAGCCATGGAAGAGACAGTTTGCCTTCTCCTCTGTAGCAGGACTGGATCCTCTCCTTGATCTTTTCCTTAATGCGCCTCAGTGTGAAGAGACACAGGGCTGACTCTTTTGGGGGTTTGGCTCTGTTTTTCTGGCCTTGAGAGAAGACAGTAAACAGAATATCCTCGTTCTCAGACACTCCAAGAGAGTTGGCCAGTTGCCTCCCTGGTTTGCTCAAGTATGCATCCTGGATCAGGCGATATTCCACCCCATCTTTGGTACAACCAATGGGGAACTCCACGTAGGAGTAGAACTTTGGATCATCTACGCAAAGCCGAACAATCTTGGAAGTGAAGAACTGCTCCCCGCTAGCATCTGGTGAGGTTAATTGTGTGTCTAGTTGTAGAGTAAGGTAGTACACAAACTGCTCGCTGCTGAAGCCATAGATATAGTAGATATCAAAAGCTGGGAATTTTGACAGAGTATCTGATGGGATCTTGAGCTGCGATGAAACAAATTCATCCTGGTAAACAAAGCTGAACATGTCAGCGTTTTCCTCATTAACCATCAGCTTGCGGCTTGAGAGGGTTGGGAAGTATTCTGACTTGCCATCAATGGGAGTCCCAATAAAGAGTTTACTGCGACTGCTCTCAGAGATTATGACTCCTGACATGGTCCCCGATTCTGCCACACTGGATAGATAATGTTCCTTACGGTGGTGTGGTTCGCCCAATTTGAAAAGATCATCCAGTCGAAGGAATTGGCAGATGCCTTGGGAGGTGCTTCCACATGCAATAAGTCGGTTCTGGCCATAATCCACCAGTAGCAGCTTGTTGACATTGTTGGTCTGAGCCAGCTCATGCGGACAAGACTGGACACTTGGTGGAGGGTAGCATTTCTCATTGTCCACTACTGGGCCAGTCATGTGACTCCTCAGCTTAGTCAAATTGCTTGAGAGCTTATAGATCCAGTTTACAGCACCCACATAAACCTCACCAGTGGTGTTATGAATGGCTAAGTGGGTCAAACCCCATTCTGATGGAGAAAACGTTTGGAAAGGCTCTGTGGTCCCTCCAGCAGGACAAAGGGAGAAGAGGGTAAGCAGCCCAAGAAGAAGCACTAGCCCTGGGCGAAGGGCATCATGCGGCCCAGGCTGAGGCCACATGTCAGCTCTGGTCCACACAGGTAAATTTGTTGGGTAATCTCTCCGTCCGAGTCTCTTATTGTCTGTCACAGTACTTATATACATATATATGTATATATCCAACAAACAAGAATCTGCAGTAAATCTAGTTTTATTAATGCAGGGGCTTTTTCTTTTCTTGTTTCAAGACAGTCGTTAAGTGCATCATCTGCAACAACTCCACGTCCCGGGGCCCTGCAGAAGAAAAGAAAAAAATCATGAGTACAAATAGAACATTTCCCATTGATTATGCATCACACTTGAAAAGCAGTAAGAAGGGAAAAGAGCGACCTCATCCATGCAAAATAAATGGCTCAAACTAATGTGGTCCAAGGGGGCGAAACCTTGACAACATTTAATTACTAAGACAGATGATGGGGAAGCTGAAGATGGATTAGGAGCAACACTGTACATAAACTCATCATAGAATACCACTGCAACTGCACACAATATGGTGTTCACTTCAATGGGCTCTCTTCAATTAATTCATAAAGCATCCATTTTCACAATGCTTTAGAGAGGAGCTTTTTGCAGATTACATATTCTCTTTCTCTTGCTCTAACTGGTGTGTGCACCCACACACTTTTGCTGGGGTCCACAGTTTCGGACAAGAAGGCTTATTTAAAATCTTCCATAAGCAGTTTTATCATTATTGTTTTCGAATCCATCATACCTTTAAATATTAATTTGGTAAGACCTAATAAATATACAAAATTCAGAGCGCATATTTGTGTGTATAACTAGCCCATATTTTATTAGTGTAACTAGTACTGGAATTTTTCCTGTTTTTATTTTATTTTATTTTTTTTACTTCAGTCATTTAAAAAGCATTTACATTGCTATTACAGTTACACACAATACACAAACTATTCATTACAATCCCTTACACAGCATAAACCCATTGTTAGGCACGTTTCACTAATCCTACCAAACAGGATAAAAAAGCTAGCAATACTACCCTGATCATGTAATCTCTATAACCATATGGAACAGTTTACAGCAGATTTATCCAATAACCTTGTCCAAGAAATCCTATGCCACTCCATGACAATTTCTAAACAAAATCTTTGGACTGCTACAAGAACAAAGACATTTTCTTCATTAAGGGCTCCATTAAGGATTATATATATATTTAATTCCCCCTGATGTAACCACATGTAATTTTGACAGTTTTAAATGATGGCAATGGAAACCGGAAAAATCATAGGTTACGTGCAGACAGGCAGCAGAAAATAAAATTTGAGCTCAAAACTAATTTAAATTGGACAGATTTTCATCTGTCTGAACAGCTAATAAACAAACAAAACATGAAATTTCAATTGAATTGAATTGAACTCAAGTTGCATTTGTATGTGATGAATAAAGTCAAAGATATCATAGCTTGGCTGATCAGAATGGATTAAATAGGCCTTTTATTATCAATGTCAGAGATTTGTGACAGTAATAACAACAACAACAACAACAACAACAACATCTACTACAACGTAGATACAATACACAATGATATACAATAGCTCAGCCTGGAGCAGTAAAGATGTGACCTTTTCTCTGTCTCAGAAATAAAGCCATACACAGCTTGCACACATGTACGCACACACAATACAGTGTAGCAAAAAGTTTAAAAAGAACAGAGTTGAGACAGACTGGTAACGGCTGGTAATGTCCAGAAACCGATTTAGCTATCCAAGGAAAAGAAGAGAGGTAAAAATCTGAAATCTGAGCAGGAATTAGGAAAGAGGGGCAAAAGAAAACTGAGATAAGGGAAAATAATCCAGGAAAGAGAAAGTAGAGAAGAATGGAGAATGTTTTCTTTCTTGCACTCCTTTTCTTTTCCCATTTCTTATCTTGCCAGCCTCGTTTCCTTTGGCGGCAGATTGAGGGCCTTCTTATCTGTCCATCATCCCCAAGGACGCAGAAGGGAAGTGGCATCACTCCACACAACTCCATGAAGTGAGCGAGAGTGAAGAAGAAGAAATTTGGTGAGATAGCCATCCTCTTTCTAAAGAGACAGCGAATCCACAGAACACTGAGCTATTAGTGCTCGTTATAATAGCTTTTTAGACTGAGATATGAACCCATAACAGATATCCAATAGCCAATGGGTAGACAAACTGTTAGTAGGTGACAATTCCATTACAGCGGTGCAAAATTCTATATGATGAACCCTTTTAACAATTTTGCCTTCAGACCTACCTTAATGTTTCATGGCATAAATTAATCAAAGGTGCTAAAACTTGTTGGTTCATGTTGACATGATAGCGTCACACAGTAATTGCAAATATGTCCGCTGCATCCATGATGCAAATCTCCCATTTCGTTTCATCCCAAAAGTGCACTACTGAATTGAGGTCTTGCGGCTGTGGAGGCCATTTTCAGGAAACCAATTTGAAATGATTTGAGCATGACATGGCATGTAGAACACAGGTGTATAAATTGGTCATAAAGGAATGGATATGGTCAGCAACAACACACTGGTAGGCTGTGACATTTAAATTGGTATCAAGAGGCCCAAAGCATCCCAAGAAAATATCCCCCACACCATTAGACCGCCACCAAACCTGAACCGTTGATATAAGGCAGGGTGGATCCATGCGTGCACCATGGGTAGGGGTGGATAATATAATGATATTTTATTGTATCGTGATAAATGTTATTTGCTTTATATTCAGAGTTTAAAGAACATTAATCATTAAATATTAAATAATATGAAATTGAAAGATAAAAAAAATCAAATATCCCCCTATTTTTTGTGATCAGTGGATTTCAATAGCAGTTATTAAGACTATTTTGCTACTGAGGTTTGTTGTCTCTAATCACCTATATCATGATAAATATTGTATATTGACCAATGTAGAACAAAAACCTGATGTAATTTCAGTTCATCAAATCACTGTGCAACGCGTCATTCTAATTGATATTAGATCTGTAAATTTGTACTTGACATAAGCAGACACAGATACAGTCAAATGAGGGGTTTGCCAAGAAAAAAAATGCTCTCTACTGTACCAATCACATCATGCATTGAGAACAGATGTCAATTTAAAAACAACTGTGGCGCAAGCTCATTTAGGCAAGCCATTTGCCCACTGAATGTGACTCTGCGCTTGTGTGTGTGTGTGTGTGTGTGTGTGTGTGTGTGTGTGTGTGTGTGTGTGTAAGAGAGTAGAGAGTGAGAGGAAAAATGGGGAAAGGCAGAAACCTGTAGGAGATTGTCTCAGTACTCATTTCTCTTCATTCAAGAGGATCAGTCTTGACGAAGCAGACCGTAAATTTTGCGACAAATTGCATCTACGCACTTGTGGTTGTTATCTGGCACAGTAATGGGCGAAATGCTATCACTGCTCAAGCCCAATACACACAGCCATTTGTAGCGAATGAAGTTAGAGCGCAATGGTGTGTTGCGCCAGCACAGAGAGAAAGCTCCACAATGATGGAGAGAGAAAGATGGGGAGAAACTGATTTGGGCAGTTATCAGATACTTGCCTTTGGAATGACTGACAGCAGAGGAAAATGGTCAATTCTCCGCCCTAGATAAAAAAAAAATCCCCTCCTTCTCCAATTTCACTAAAAGCATTCTTGCTTCTTTGAACTCTCCTCGTTCTAATTTTCTTCCTCATTTTGGGTGCATTTTTATTTTCAACCCCTATTCAGTGCGTCAACGTGACTGGGATTCAGAAACACAAATGGAAATTTGAACAAGTAAGAAGCAGAGAGGTTTTAAAATTGTAGCTGACGAAAAGAAGGGGAGGTTGGAAATGATAAGGGTTTGAATTGGAGCATTTGAGTAGGACTGAATACGGGTAATGGGAAAATGGAAAGGAAGGGAGAGGACTTTCATTCTGGAAAGGAGTTTAAGACGTAAGCAGGAAAATGTTTCCAAACAAAAACTAAATAAAAATTGTAATGTGACATGTAATAGCTTTTTACTGAATGCATAAAATAGCATGCAAAATTTCAGATGGACAGATGTGTCACTCTTAGAAGTTTGTGCACTGACCGTTTTTCTAAAATAGGTGATAGATAGGCAATTATAGAAGGAACCATTCACATGACTGCAGCCCATGCACCCAAATGGTTCCCAACTTAACACACAATACACTGTAAATGGTGGGTGTAAAAGCAATTAGGCAAAATCAATTCTGGTTTACTCCAATACTATCACTGCTGCTCTAACAGGCTACGTGTGACCAAATCCGGCAAAAATTAAAAAAAAAAAAAAATAAATAAATAAATTGTTTTTAGATAGTATCATGATCTAAAATATTTATCAGAAACTCGTGTGGAGGTTGTATTTTAAGATCTATTATTCAAGTATATTTAAGAGTATTTTGCAAACAGGACAAAACAATCACATTTTGTACAGATACAAATAAAATACAGCAGAATACTAATACAGAAGAACAGAAATACACAATTTAGGCTAATATTACCTTTATATATAAACAACAAAACGCATGGAAAACACCTCCAAAGGTTTTCCCCATTGTTCATGAAATTAAAAAAATATTTTAGAACTAAGGTGAGACAATAAACTGAGATAGCATTGGATAATAAAATAAGAAACTGACATATGTATGTGATGTTAACTTCAATTTAATTACTAAACAATGACTTTCTTAATTTCCTCAAGCATGCACCGCAATTCATTTTCCCCAAAAGTGTTTAGCAGATGCAGCGTTTCATTTCAAGCTTGCCAGTTCCAGTGAGGGAATTAAGCAGCTAGGTCTCTGGAACCAAGCCTAAAATAATCGATGCTTCTTAGATTAGAAAGACCAGGCGAGCCTATTTGATTCTGCTAGTCACCTCCATGACAATTCTGAGTAAAAGAATATGCACTGCTCACAAAAATTAGGGGATATTTAATTATGGGATATTTCATTTTGAAGTATCCTCTAAATCGTTTAAGCAGTATGTGCGCTGATAAATGTGAACTACAATCAAGTTCTCCACCAGATTTAATAATCCGATTCCTAGATCACAGTATCCTGTGTATATGACCACTTGCAGTTCAGGCATTTACTGTGCTCTTTGGAGTGCTTCCTTTTAAGGTGGCTAAACACGATCATTGTGTTTCTGCCAGACATCGCAATTTTGCCTTGTTGTGTAAAACCAAAGCCTGTTCAATATGATTAAGATTAACTAATGATTAAGTTTTTAAGTCACCTACTCATCGGCGTGTTGCCAAATAACCAAAAACCACAAATGTTTTTAAGACCCGCCCACTCTGGGCAATTATTGTCTTAATCATGTGTTTAATCTAGCCAGATTATAAATCTAGCTGTTGATTCATGGTAGGCTGCCATATTAAAGCTTCCAGCACAAGTAATGAAATGTTTAGTAAGGCAGGTGTTGAGATCTCTTTACACCAGATTTTGGGAGGATTTTAATAGTTTACAATCTTTTTATCAAGTCTGTGACTAAAGCTTTAAAAAAAACAGCCAGCATTAATACTGATGATCTACACTGTTGTTTTCAGGTACTCTCACATGCAATCGAAACTGCCCTACTAGCGGATGCACACACACACACACACACACACACACACACACACACACACACACACACACACACACACACACACACACACACACACAATCACAGACGGAGCCCCTGGACAGGCCGCTAAACCTGTCTCCTTAGATAATGGGGTGTGGTGGCACGGCCGGCTGCTGATTTATTGCTTGTGGCATATCAATTACAGGACTCGTTTCAGAGAGAGCAGAGGGAGAGAGAATATGCTGCTCAAAAACACGCAGACACACACAAAATAACACTAACTGGTGTGCTCACTCACACACACACACCCCTGCAGACACACAATATGCATAACCTAGGAATCCACAATAGGCACCAGCACTAGAGCAGCGCACGACAGGATTTAATTCTTCAGAACTTATTTGCTAATAAACACCACAACATGATAAAGCAGTGCCAAAACGACTATAACTAAACAGAGATTAAATGTTGATAAACAACAATGTCGAAACATTGCATGACAGAGTTCAAGAGAGAATGGATGAATAGGATTCCTTACTCCTTTGTCAATGAGAACAACACCAGCAACTGCGAGTATATATGAGCTTAGACAAACAAAGCAGAAAAGATATTGCTCTGCAAAAAGTGTGTCCGGTAGCCATAGGATTTCATTTACGGTTTAAGGATAACGTGGCTGACTCTGTACCTAAGAACCAGCACGTTAGCCCTTACCTTTGCTCACTGGTAGCTGTTGGGCAATATGGGAGGACATGTTGTTGGATGAGAACTAGCCATGGATACATTGGGAGAAAATTTAGTACAAAACTATTTTCACAAACATAATACTGACACATTAGGGCCTACCATTCAATCGCCACTATAGCAAGGCAGTAGTAATACGATCTTTTATTTATTTTTTTTATCTAGAGGTGGCCAATTTATATAGAAGTACAGTCGATCCGCGAGTTGCTTAAATAAATGCAATTTCACCATAGTAATGATAGACTTGTTAGGGCTAAACAATCTTCAAAATCATATAAGCATATTCAACAATCAGACCCCAAATTCTACAATGTTCAAATTCTGTGACAGGCACATTACAAATTAAAAATCATGCATCATCTTTTAAGAGAGTTTGTCAAAGATTATTTCATCTTCATATACCTGGTAAAAAAACAGTTACTTGCTGCTTGCATTCACTTTCTTGTAAAATCATATTTTTATGTTTCCAACCTACTCCAGTGCTCTGCTGGCTGAATTATCCTTACTTCAAATAAATATTCATGTTCATGCAGCAGAAGCTGGGGATGACACTCATAGGAACCCTGAATGACATAAGTATGCTGTAATTGGCCCAGATGTAAGAGTACTGCGAATGGTCCAGACATAATGAAGCAAGTGAACGATTGGTCCAGGTGCAGGAGCTTATGTTGAAGTATAGCCTACAAAACCCTAGATCATAAATGTTACCTGCGGCCAAACACCCCAATTCACACATGTACACGACACGATGTACAGCCAACCAGCAAAATCCAAACACACCAACTTCCTATCTACCAAAATAGCAAAATTATAGACCCAAACGCAGATAGCAGAAACAAAGCTTCTACAGTGTTTTATTTTAATACTGTAATAAGATTTCACAATCTCACCACTCAATAACAACTAAGTGGACATAACGGTGGTGAACAAAAGAATTAACAGGTGAGCACCAAGATGGTCATTGCATTGCCCATTATGCCTGTATATAAACTAAAATAGTTACAGATACAATGATGCAACCACGCAGTGGTGCCCAGTGCTAGATTAGTGTACTCCCCCTGTACACAGTGAAGCAATTCACAAGTGCGCAACTGCTGGATAACTAGCACTGTGACTAGTCTGTGTGCATGTGTGGAAGGACAGCTGTCCTCCACACAGCAAACAGATGCACTGATTTTTTACTTCTCGTAACTCCTCAATATAAATCTCTCTCTCTCACAAACACAAACACACACACACACACACACACACACACACACACACACACACACACACACACACACACACACACAC
>JAUZSV010372394.1:0-11295 GCA_034780495.1 Parotocinclus cesarpintoi | reverse complement strand
CAACATTGAAGTTTAATTAAATGCATTACATCGACATGTTTAATGGACATTGGTAACCTAGCGTTTCAGGTAGTGGACTCTGGACCAGAAGGTCAAGGGTTTAAAACTGAAGAAAATGCAAATGAAGCTTGTTTTCATAGATATATTGCCTTATACTCACAGTCACCCGAGCCTTTAGGAATCCAAAAGCAAGCATCATCCAAGCTGTAACTTTTGGGTCCTTGAGCAAGGACCTTAACCCACAGTTGCTAGTTTAATACGAGTCTGTTGTAATCAGTTGTAAGTGTCTCTGGATAAGGATGCCTGCTAAATGTTCAGACTGGAACTGCTACATGGCTTTAGCCTTGGTGTAACAGCAAAGCAAGCTGCCAGTGCTAACATTTAAATGATGAACCGACAAAAGCCTGTGGCTAATTGCATCTCCTTTTCCTTTTTGTCTGCCCTGGGCTATTTGCTAAGCATCAGCCAACAAGTCTGCTCATATGACTGTTACCACGCCATATTTCAGCTCTGGTCTGTTAGCTTTAGAATACATGTTGGTGCTGAAATGTCTTTAGTACACAGCCTTATTGCCGGAGACCAGTGTGTTTAGTTAGTGATGCAAAATCCGGTGCCGAAGACCAAGCCTTGAGCATAATGTATGTTTGGATACTTTTGACTGGGAACAGAATGGTAATGTAGTAACCATATATATTGTATTTATGTCTACACAGTGCCGATTCAAATTACAGAATCATATTATTTAAGATTCTGATTAGTCAAGTGAAATAAAAATATTGTGATTGTTTATCTATCCGTTCATTAATTATTTGGGTTCCCAATTTACCAAGTTAAATTTATATGGGCATCTTGGCCAAATGACCCTACTAGTCTGCTTTATTTGTATCTTATTCATAATCCTCATACTAACATACTGACCTGTTCTCTGTGTATGTGTATCTGTATCTTGTTCACAAACAATGAAGAATGGAATGGAAATCTTCTGTCCCACAACATCCCAAAGGTGCACTATTGGATTGAGATCTATTGACTACAGCGACTATTTAAGTACAATGAACTAATTGTTTGAGATGATTTGAGCTTTTTGACATGGATCGTTATTCTGCTGAAAGTAGTCATTAGAAGATGGATGCACTGTGGTCGTAAAGCCAATGCTACTCACTGGGTATTTTCTCTTTTTCCTACATTCTTTGACATTCTCGTTAGGGCTTAACAAAACAGAATGGGTAACCACTGTAATGGTTTTGACAACATTTTGTCACATTTTGTGAAATAGAGGTAGTTTTTTGTTTAGTTTTTTTTTCTAAACAAATACAGACTAAACTACTTATATTTAGCTGTTAGGATATATAGTAAATGGATATATCTCATCTCGGTGTCCTGCAACACTAGGAGCATAAGCAGCAGTTCAGTTTTCTGAAGTATGACAGTAAAAATTTTGTTTGTGCTAATATTTGTAACCGAACTGTTTAAGAAAGTACAGATATACCTCGTGACTTGATTGCTTTGCTACTTGTTAAAAATGTTTTTTAACGCATTTTGACGAGGTGAAATTGTTTCAGCACTCGTCATTTGTTACACAATTGTTAGAACCCCTGTGGGTAACACAACAAACATCACCACACATAAAAATGTTAAAGTGGGATTACTTTATAGGTACCTAGTATACAATACAGCTTCATTAATGCATATAATGCCTTATACAGTGTGGATTTTCTGGGGCTCTGGAATGGATTCATTCAGCTTACATTATTTCTTAAAATGATCTTGGTGCTTGGCAATCCGGCACGGAATGTTGTTTCTGGAATTAAGTGCTGAGGTATCACTTTCTTACGCACAGGTGTCTCTCTTTTGGTGATCTGTTTTATCATGAAAATGGGCTTCTAGACAGCATATGTTGCAGTTTTTGGATTGTGTGTGTGTGTGTGTTTTTTATGTATTTAGAAATAATTTAAACAGCAGTGAAACATATGCTGCACTCTGCGGTTCCTGGGGTAATAGCATTGTCTCTAAATCTGGAGCTGGTTGTTGAGCATTAGCTCAAACAGTGCTACATTAGAGCAGGGAATTGGACCAAGGCATGTTTGTGCTTCCATAATTCTGTTTTTTCACTTTGGTGTCTTTTTGAGATAGAAAACTATTTATCTGATTATCTGTCGATAGAATATTCCAAAAAATCAACATGGCAATATATTCAAGATGGAAGTTGAATTAGAAATGGATAGACAGAACTATATTGGTGACAAGAAAAGACAGCACACATTAAGAGTGAGCCTTTGCATCTTGTTAGCTCGTGCTTTTGGCCAAGTTGTAATGGTTCATCTGTAATAATTATTTATTAAACAAAGAGCTCATTTGACTATATTGCCATCACTTGCCTCCGTGTCACTTGAAGCAATTTAAAGACTCAACGGCAGTTTAACTTGTTTACATTATTGAGCTGCGGAACAGGTGGCTCGATGGGTAGCATCGACACCTCACAGCAAGAAGGTTCTGGGTTGAATATCAGGGTGGGGCGGCCTGGGTCCTTTCTGTGTGCAGCCTGCATGTCCGTCCTGTGGCTGCATAGGTTTACTCTGGGTATTCCGATTTCCTCCCACAATCCATGGGCATGCATGTTTGGTTAATTGATTACTTTAAATTGACATTAATGTGCGTGGGTGCGCGCGCTTGCTAACAGTTGTAAGTGCTGACTTACTTTTCAGTAACATACAAAGTTGAATTAAGGCCATATAATATCTGCATTTTAAGTCAAATTATTACAGTATCATTTATACAGCGGTGGTTAATGCTCTGGGCTGCTAATGAGAAGCTTGTGACTTTAATTGCTGGTTCTGCCAAGCTGCCAGTCGAATGTCGATTTGGATAATGGAGTCTGCTAAATGCTGTAAATGTAGATTAGAGTTCTCTTGCAATACACTTTTAGCTCTTTTGCCATTCCAAAAGTGGCAAGGCTTTTTGAAAATCTTTTCTCTTCGTGTGCATGGTTGTCATGCAGACAAGCCACTCTTTACTGACCCACTTTTCAGGCATGTGTGGCCCAACACCTGCTGAAACAGGAACTCAAGCGTACTCCATCTTTTTAGTATGTGCAGTCATGTAGTCGGAACTTTGTGAACATTGTTGGAGCTCATTGCTTACAGCACAGCCGTTTGTACATAGCACAAATAAAAATAAGGCTGAACAACTGCCATTTATTGATTCTTATTTATTAATATGTGTTAAATTTAAGGCCAATACAGCTGAGCCGTTGTGAGGTTTACTATGAGTCATTACCTGGAGGTGGTATATTTTAGATGGTGCATGTTATGAAGTGTAATAATATAGAGGTCTAACACCTGTCTATTCTCGTTTTTGACTGATTCTCATTGTCAGGGTTTCAGGGGCTCTGGCACCTATCGCCAAAGAACACAGAGCCCAGGCATAAGTGGATCTGGAACGCCAGTGCCATTGCAGCACCTGCAGTGCTTCTAGTCCCTCAGGCAGCAAATTGTGCGTGAAAATTGATGGTGATGGTCTAGTTTTTTAGACATCTGCACCACCCAAACACCCTGTCTGTAATGACATAACAAAAATGACATATTTTGGTAGACAATATTTGTTACACAAAGTAACCCTGTATCAGCATGACATTTTGTATATCACATAGCGAGTATGATGACCCCACAGTTTTTTTTCTCTTTCAAAGCCCTTTTTCCTCTGCTGAAGCAGCAGTAATGCTAGTAATGCAAATGTCTAGCAGTAAGGAAAATGTCTAATGTGATCGTGGCCTAAAAAGGCCACTGTGGTAACTCTGTTTTTAGGTGTCTGGACTATGAAGGCCTAAGGTCTAAAGGTATAAACCAAGTTGCCACTTGAGCTAGCCCCTTAAACTTTTCTGCTCTAGGGGAAATGGGTCAGCTGCTTTATGTGGAGAATTTTTTTATTTTTACTCTATAATAGTGTATAATGGCAATAACAGTCTGTGTCACTTTTTAATTTACCACTATGTTTCATTGACCAAATGACTATATAGGTAGACTTGGGAGACAGCAGACTACTGGCTACCCCTTGGCATCCTGAATTTATGATCATCATTCCTTGTGTTTCTCTGCCTGCCTACATTAGAACCTTTGCTCTGGATGTTGGTATTGATTATTAAAAAAGTTTTAATAAATGCAACTGTGTATACACACATTTAACCTATTGATCACACAACCCCTGCTTTCACAGACACAAAGTACACAATTACAACTATTAGGGGGTAATATTAAACAAGAGGGCAGCACGGTGGCTCGGTGGGTAGCACCGCTGCCTCACAGCAAGAAGGTCCCGTGTTCAATCCCAGGGTGGAGCGGCTTGGGTCCTTTCTGTGTGCAGTCTGCATGTCCTCCCCGTGTCTGCGTGGGTTTACTTCGGGTACAACGGTTTCCTCCCACAGTCCAAAGACATGCATGTTAGGTTAATTGGCGTCTCCAAATTGTCAATGACTTGTGTATGCAAACTACCCCAGCCATGTAACTGGAAACAGCTGCACACCAGTCCCAAGCCTGGATAAATGGAGAGGGGTGGAGAAAGCAATGGCAAACTACTCCACTATCCTGCCAAAATACTTCATGGATCACATCAATGAAGGACAGAGATGTGTAGAGATCGATGATCCATCAAGTGACCGAGAGTCGACTGCGACTGTACGGTTAATATCATCATCATCAAGTAA
Source organism: Parotocinclus cesarpintoi (assembly GCA_034780495.1). NCBI lineage: Eukaryota > Metazoa > Chordata > Actinopteri > Siluriformes > Loricariidae > Parotocinclus > Parotocinclus cesarpintoi. The sequence continues at coordinate 6,596 of JAUZSV010372394.1, read as the reverse complement.
TATTGAAATACACTCAGTGAACAAAAATCTGTTTTTAACATTAATTTAATAATGATATTTAACATAATATAAGCTTATGGTTGATTCGGAACTAAATGTTTAGGTGTCTTAAAAGGGAAATGAAAAGTTCTAAAATGAACAAAAACTATGACTCATGTTAACTTTGCCAATCAAGATTTGCAGAGAATTTCTAGGTTACTCATGGGGGATGGGAAGTTCCATTTAATAAAGGATTGGAAGCGCTGATTTAAGGGACTGTGAGAATGGCATGGTTGTTGGTCGTAGACGCGCTGGTCTAAGTATTCCAGAAACTGTTGATCTTCTGGGATTTCCACACACGCAGTGCCATCTCTAGGGTTTCCCAAAGGTAACAGGAACTCAAATAACCATTCGGCACGGCTGCATGCACCAAAAACGAATTTAAAAAAAGAATAAACAAATTAAACTCTGTACACATGCTCTCAGAGTGTGCAGAGCTCAAGCTTTTCCGTTGTAATCTTAAGCACATGCTAATTAGCATGTTTAAACAAAACAGCAGTGGATTGTTCTGGGATGTTTTAGTGGCGATAAATGGATTGAAGGAATGTTTTGATGACAGACACTGACCAGGCGTGGCGCATTAGTGAGAGCCTATTATCCATCAGGCTTCACGAGACCTGAATTCTTAGTACGTGCCGTTTTTGTTTTACTAAGGTGTGATCGCTTGGAGGTGTGTGTGCGTTTTGTCTTCGGGTGGCGTCGTTACATGGCGTGTTATCAGTTACAAGAAACCGCGTTTATCCGCGCACTGTAATCATAAATGTGCCAGGCTGTCTGGAAAGCGACAGAACATGCTGGAGACCGTGTGTGTGTGTGTGTGTGTGTGTGTGTGTGTGTGTGTGTTTGTGTCCTCTCTCTCGTTACTTATCAGCCTGACAGCCCACAGCTCGCTCCACCCGACTCTGCAGACACGAGGTCAGTTTGCACGTCAGTCAGAGTGGTTGAACATGACTCTGAGCTGACCCTAGATCAGTTAGTCTAAGCTCTGGTAGCTATCTATTCATATTCACTTCAGACAAGCATAGGTCCTGGTCTGTATTTTATCACATGACATGGGATGATACGTATCATAGGGCAAGGCAGGGGCAATTCTAGGGGTTTTAGGGGTGTTGAGCATCCAGTGGGACCATCCTGCGCCATTTCTGAACTAGAACAGAGGTTTTGAGTTAGACCTTCTCCCACCAACATAAGTGTGCGACCTTAAAAACGCCCTTCGGGATGAATCCCCACAGACACAATCCAAAGTGTTAGAACTCCAAAAGAGTAGAACCAGCTCCATGTCTCTGAATTTAGAATGGCATGGCATAAACGGTATAGGTGTCCCAATACTTTTGTACTTTTGTATAGTTTCTTCTGCTTTTCTAGCAGCTAAAATCGATTGTCATGAGTATAAATGTGTGAGGAAGAACACAGTTCCAGAAGGCTCTGGTCCCTGCCAGGAGCTTATATTAATAGCCCTGTATTTGTTTGCATTAACCCAGCTGTGGTGCTCAGGAACGTCGTGGTTATCCCACAAAAGAATATTGCTTTCCGTCCGAAATCATTTGCTAAACTGGAAAACAAATGTGTGACTCTGTAAACCGACATCTGTTCCCTGTTTTTGGACTTCCTCTCAGGCCAGCCTTTAAGTGCTTCAGTGCTAATAAGACAACCGCTAATTGCATCCAGGTTAATCACATTATTGCTTTCATTAAACAGTTGCTAAAGACAAAAGTTGCTACTCCTGAGATAGGAACGTCTGGATTTTCAGATTTAATCGATCTGAGCTTTAATCATAAACATGTAAACAGAGTTCAGGCAGGGATTTCCTGCATGATGGTTCTGCTTCATGTCAAAGCACAGCATCTCACTCAGGGTCTGGATTAGAAACGGACTTTTATTGATGTATTTTTAAAAGTCTGTTTTGGTGTGCAATGTAAAGATCTGGTGGTACCAATCCTGTCCAATCTGTATCCCAGCCTATATCCCAGTGCATTCCAGGTTAGGATCCAGACCATACCCTGCAACCCTGAGCAGGATGAAAATGGAGAAAGCTCCAAAATCATGATTCTCCACCACCATGCTTTACAGTTGGGAGGATGCTTGGTGTATTTTCATAATGAGTGCATTTACAATCACTTAACATTTCGATCAGAGTCAGATTTCAGTAGTTATCTGATTGTTCAAGTGGTCATGTAAACAGCATACAGTGGCATCCCGGAATGTGAACAGAATTGGTTTCGGAATCCCACTCGACTACAGGTTTCACAGGTTGTAGACCATCGATGTCTGAATCGCTCAAATTAAATTACGTAAATCCACTGTATTTCTACACTCAGATTTCTCAGTTGGATTAAAGTTCCAGGAATCAGATAAAAGAGAGCTGGAATATTCTCAGTAATGGGTTTCTCACCACCCCTTACTCTGATTTCAATCAGTTTTCTCAGTCTGCACATGCACACAAACCTCCTGGAAACAGGTCTGCTTATTCTAAGAGGCTTAGTTTTCTATAAAGTTTTTTTTTATAAACATTGGTAATTGACAGTTACAGGTTTTTGGGGCTTCTTTATAAAGTGTAGTTTCATATTTGGGCTCCCTGATCCTGTCTCTCTCGCCAATATTCCTGCAACTTGGTTTTCCTATGCTGCAAGCTATGAAGTTAAACAAAAAATACACATTATTGTTATTTTTATTAACTGAACAACTGCGCACTCTCTCACATTGTAGTATGTCGTCTGTATTTCTTTGGGATTTGGCAACCCTGGAAATAAACACAGCACTTTCAAAATGGCTACCAGACACTTTTGGGGAGACTTTCTTTAGCAAATTAATTATCTTTGTAAAATAATGAAACAATAATAATTCTATGAAATTATGGGCTGTTTGCTAAGTTTAATCTGATTAATGCCTGAGGCCTGTAAAGCCGGAGCTTTCCCATCATCTGATTGCCTAACTGCATGTGAACTTGATCAGATTACTGTCAAAATCTGATCTGCAGATAACTAACTCTGTGTTTGTTCAAACATAGAGCTGGTGCAACGTTTGCCTTGTTTCTCAACTGAACCTTGTTCAGTATTGTGAAACATCTATTTCTTTTGCAGACTTGATTTTTTCCAGTGGTGTCTAATAAACCATTAACAAGACAGTTAACTTTGACAGTGGACCTTGTGCACAAAGTGCAGTATAAGAGTGCCCAAAGTTTCATGCTTTAAACATATAGACAGAATGCAGAAATGTGTTATATACTGCTCACAAAAAATAAGGATTTTTTTCTAATACATTCCCTAATTTTTGTGAGTGAAATTTAGGTTTGTTCTTTAAGGAGAAACTTCAAAACTTATTTTGTCCCCAAGACTCCTCCATGCCACCAAGAAGATGGCGTTTTATTGTTTAACAGATAGGGTGCATTGAAATGAAAACACTGAGGCTTTACGTGCTTTTGGTGAATACAAGTGGCTGGAATTATAGGAAAAAGGTTTAGACAGAGCCATCCCCTTTGCTCTCCTTTTAAAGAGAGTCGGCCCTGAGATCCCGGCGACTGCACTCTCCATAAAGTGGCTCAGAGAGGGCCCCTCATTTTATTTGGTTCAAACAGGAGGTTTATGTTAGCAGCATTGCCAACTGTACGCAAGAGACTTACAGATCTCTTTAATGACAAGCCTGGAGTTCATTAAGAATCCAGAGGGGAAGCGGTCACAGGATCGTTGGCCGGTCTTCACTTACAGAGCCTTGACAGGCCAACCTGAAGGAAACATGCTCAATACCTATAGAAGATAAAAACCGGATAGAAAAGATCATCTGAAATCTTTCATCCAAAAGCTTGGTGTTCTTATTAAGGAGATAATAAGCATGACAGTAACTTAAGAAATACTTTTCCTGTTGCAAACTGTAAATCTGTTCAATTAAAGATATGTTGTCCCAAAAGGTTTTCTTCTAGACCATATATACTGCTCGCAAAAATAAAATAAAATATCCCCTAATATTTGTGAGCAGTATATCATTCCCTCTTTACAGCCAAACATCTGCAAACACAATACTGGCTATTTATTTTTGTATCGATGATTAGTTACATAAGAAGGAAAAATAGTAAAGCTCTGGTGACATAAAATATAACTTGTAAAATCTCATAAAATGTTCACCTGCATAAATTAGATTTTAAAACCTATTTAATTATTCAATCACACATTTTATACCAAATTCATGGTGTACGGGTGAACATGTCCTTTTGATGGGACACCGGCACGCCATATAAGGACAGAAATTTCTGAAAACTGTGATAATGTCCCTGTGTGCCTGTATATATACATATATATATAGGGTGAAAAGGAGGACACCTTTTTTTTGGGTGGGGGGGTATGTTTTGTTACACCAACAAAAACATACACTGACATTTCTGAGTGTATTAGTGATAAACTAAGTAAAAAAGAAAAGGCTCCTCTTCAGTACACTTTCGTTTCGGCATTGCCGTAGAACCGGTGGACACACATGTGCATTCGCTTGTAAACACTCGGCGGTAGACTGGCAAGCCCACGCTTTCTTTTTCACAAACACACACACACACACACACAATGCAAAGTAGATAGATTTGAGGAGAAGGGTGACTCATTTGCGATACAGAGAAACCTGGAATAGAGTGCAATGGAACGGAGTGGCAATTATAATCACAATGCACTGTACATGTGTTATGTTTGAGGCAGTCGAAAATCCCGAACGATTTTGAAATTCCCCCCGGACATTTTATTAGGTCTCAAAAATAGGACATGTCCGGAAAAACAGGACGTTTGGTCACCCTAGTTTAAACAGCTATGGAAAATAATACGTGTTTTATGATTACCAATATGTGGCAAGGGGGCACGTTTATTAGCCGTCTTGTGTATGTACTGTTTACATTCTATTTAATTATTTTATCCATTCAATTATACGTCTAGGAAAAATGCCTAGTACTTTTTGGCAGACCACATATTAGTGAAGTACTTTCTGTTAATATGCTAATAATACTAGCGCTAATTTGAACTGTAGCGTTTCGGCTTCGTTTTGGACTACATATCCCATGATCCACGTCGCTATGTTGCTAGTGACGCCTTTATAAGGTACGTCGCCTGCGTTTCTGTCCGGATTTACTGGTACTACGTTCCGTCTTTATAGAAGAGGGTAGTTAAAACTCGGGCTGAATCGGTAGTAATAAGTGCAAATAGGTAACAGCCATCAGAGCAGAAATACGTGGATAGGCGTTTACAGTTTATTGTGGAAAGCGTTTAGGCGTTTATTCCTGTGTAGTAATCTGACTGAACGGAAAAGGGTAAGTTGACTAACTTTCGTTATTAGAACAGATGTAGCTACTCGTTTTGACACCATGTAGCTCAAGAGAATCTTACTGGGTGACGTGTGAGGAGAAATGTTGGGCTTTAAACGCATCTTCTTTAACAGACAATAGTGGTATGAGCTGTATTTAACCTCCGTGCTTGGTCGCTTTACCACCCACCTGTGATAATTTATTTTAAAAAATAACTCAAACACCGTTTTGAATATTCCACCACCTATAAATACACATTATGGGCAAAAATACTGGCACAGACCTCTTAATCATTGAATTGGAGTGCTTCATTCCTTCCCATTGCCATAGGGGTTAAAAATAAAGAACCTAGCTATGAAATCTACGTTTATATTTGTCAAAGATTGGGTTGTTCTAAAAAAGCTCACTGAATATGACAATGGTAGGATGCCAATTTCTTCTGTCCAAGACATTCCATGAGCTGCGTAGTTCATAAAAGTAGCCAGTAGATAACTCACTGACTGCACAGTTCCACATCTCCTCTGACATTAACATTGGTACAAAACTTACACCAGGAGCTTTTTTGTGTTTGTTTTTATGGCTGAGCAGCTGCATACAAGCCTTACATCACCAAGTACAATGCCAAGAATCTGATGGAGTGGTGTAAAACATGCCACCACTGACTCTGTAGCAGCATAAACATGTTTTGTGGACTAACAAATCCCGTTTCTCTATCTGGCAGTCTGATAGATGAGTCTCTGGCTTTGTTTTTCAAGGGTTACCAAAACATTTTGGACAGTAGTGTTCTCCCAACATAAGCCTGTATTTTCCAGCATGACTGTGCCCCAGCATGGTCCATAAAGGAATGGTTGGGTGCACTGGGTCCCGACCTTAACCTCATCAAACACATTTGGGATGAACTGAGATAGAACCTCTCATCCCACACCTCATGTCTGACCTCACAAATGCTCTTCTGGATGAATAGCAAGAAATTCCCACAGGCACTTTTTCAGAAGAGTGGAAGCTCTCATAGCTGCAAATGTGGACCATGTCTATATTAATTCCTGTGGATTTAGAATGGTATTTCATTAAATTAGTAGATGTGGTGGGAATTCTTGTTACCTCACAGCAAGAAGGTCTTGCGTTCAATCCCAGAAGGAGTCTGGGTCCAGCCTGTGTGGGTTTACTCCGGTACTCCCACACTGTGTAAATTGGTGTCTCTAAAGCACGGTGTGTAAATGTATAGGTACAAGTAAGAAAAAGCCATATAGCAAATATACAAGCAAGAATGTAAAGACAAAGTAAT
>JAUZSV010372301.1:0-10000 GCA_034780495.1 Parotocinclus cesarpintoi | reverse complement strand
ATCTGAGTAAACTAGAGAATGTCATTCTATATCACAATGCATTAACCTCACTCCCAAAAGGCATATTTAATAACTGCAAAAAGATAAAAGAATTACAACTTGACCAAAACAAAATTCAGACCATCCAACCTAATTTATTTAAACCACTTTCCAAACTCAAGTTTTTACAGTTAGACAATAATCTTATATCAGAGCTTAACTTATACTCATTTGCAAATCTAAGAAAGCTTAAACACCTGGATCTGAGCAACAATAACATAAGGAAATTATCAAGTGGACTTCTTATGAGGAGACCACTGCAAACACCATCCCCTCATGATTTCAAATCCCAGCTTTCACAAAGATTTGCTGCACTTCAGGTGCTTCACCTGAAAAGTAACAGAATTGAGGTTATAGACAAGGATGTGTTTACAAATTGTAGCAAGCTGAAAAAACTGTGCTTGTCAGACAATTATTTAAAAAGCCTAGAGGAAGGAACACTGAAGGGTGCACTAGCCCTAACTCATCTTGATGTCAGTAAAAACTATTTAACCAAAGTACCCACCTTTACAAATACCCCAAATCTTAAAATCCTCCACTTACAGAAAAATGGCATCACATTTCTATCTGAAAATGCCTTTTCTGGCCTAACTGCACTGAGAAAATTGGACTTGAGCAATAATGCCCTGCTAAGTTTACATATGAGGTCCTTTGCATCTCTCTTCAGTCTAATTGAGTTGGATTTAAGTTTTAACCAAATGCAGAATCTTACCACCTCAATGTTTCAAGACTTAGCCAAACTGAAGATCCTTAAATTGCACTATAATGGTCTGACATCTCTTCCCAAAGGTACCTTTAACAATTTAACCAATTTAAGAGAGTTACGACTAGATAGCAATAATATTTCCATCATTTTACCAAATCTATTTCATGCATTGATGGAACCCAGAGATTTACAGCTAGACAACAATCACATTTCCAATCTCAACTCATTTTCATGCACAACACTAACTCAGCTAGAGCAGTTCAACAGGAGCAACATCATGGCAAACATTTCCCAGGTTTTTCACAACATAACACAACCATTCCCTGATGATATGAAATACCTAAAAGACCTTGATCAAAGCAAACTCCATCTGAGCAATAGTAACAGTACGATGATAGAAAAGAGCGTGTTTGAAAGCTGTACTAATATTATCACACCCATCCAGTCGTACAACAAATTGAATATTCAACACCTTGATCTCAGTAGAAATAGACTCACCACAGTGCCTGTTGCTTCTCTTAAGGATATGTCCTATCTTACCAGTCTCTATTTGCAGGAAAATGCTATTACAGTTGTTCCTGAAAATGCATTTTCTGGACTTTTTGAATTGAGAAAATTGGATTTAAGCAGTAATCCCCTGGCTATTTTACACCAGGACTCCCTAGCTGGACTTTTCCAGCTTGCTGAACTAGATTTGAGCTTTAACAAATTGCAGGATCTGCCCTCAAAAGTTTTTCATGACTTGGGAAACCTAGGGGTTCTTAATTTGTACAACAATTCTCTGATATCACTACCCACAGACCTGTTTAACAATTTGACCAATCTAAGAGTGTTACAGCTTGACAGTAATGATATCTCTGCCATTTTACCCAAACTTTTCCACCCACTAACAGAACTCAAAGATTTACAGCTGGATCATAACAACATATCTGAGCTCAACTCATTTTTCTTTAACACATTGATGAAGCTGCAACACATTTATTTAAACAGCAATGCTCTGTTGAGAATTCCTAATAACTTTCTCCAGAAAGCACAGCATCTAAAAGAACTTCATCTGATGAACAATTATATTTACGATGTCTCCAAGTTTGCTTTCAATGGCCTTAAAAGACTTCGGTCTCTGAGACTAAGCAACAACAACATTTCTGTTCTCTACACTGAGATGTTAATGGAACTTCATGACCTACGGGAGCTATGGCTAAATCATAACAGAATTAAAGTTCTCCCAGTTAGATTTTTTGCAGGGCTTAAAAACTTAAAATCAATTGATTTGGCCAACAATTATTTGAGTTCTGTGTCCACTGATGACTTTATAGATCTAGCTACACTGAGAGAATTGCACCTGAGTTTCAACCAGCTTACTCAACTACCGCACAACATATTCAGGAATCTGGGAAACCTGCAAAAACTCTTTCTGCAAAACAACTACTTGTCCCACCTGCCCAAAGCAGTGTTCTCATCACTGACCTCTTTGCAAGATCTTGATCTGGAGAACAACAAGCTCCACCATCTTTCACCTGCACAATTTGAAGGACTGATTAATTTGGAACAGCTACATCTCAAATCAAACCAACTACAGTCACTGGAAAATGGGACATTGGAGCCTCTAAGAGCTCTGAAATTCATATATCTCAGTGAAAATCCTTGGGCTTGCACTTGTGCATCCAGCATGTATGTAGGCAAATGGGTCAGTAAGAACACCCAGGTGATAAAAGATCATCCCAAATGCTCTGCAACATCTGGAAATCGCTCACATCAAGATCTTGATCAGTCAGCATTTTATCTCTGTGTCAGTGCTGCATGTATGTCAGAAATAGGCCTAAAGTTAATACCAATTACCATAGAATTAATCCTGTATCAAATTCTATAAATTTACACAAATTGATTTGTTGTCTCGGTCATATATTGCAAGTATTCTGTAATAATTTCCAAAACTTTTTTGTCTTCTTGGTTTGTAAATATTGTCTATTTGGTGTATTTTATGCATCAATGTATTTTCTGCATCAATGGTTATTATTACAAACACAAGACTACATTGATGCACAAGGTTACTTTGAAACTAGTCATAAATACTCAGATTGTTCAAGTTTAATGTAATCAGTTAACCTAATGCACGTCTTTGGGCTGTGGTAAAAACACGAGATACAAACTGCACACAAGTCGTGCAAAATGCAAAATATCTGTGCCACCCCAAAACAACATTGTGGACAGAGGTGAAAAATACAGTTATAAAGTGTAATATTCATAATATTTTTGAAGAACTGACTTTTGAGTGACTGAAAACTGTAAAAACACACAAGTGCTTTACCTTGTACTCTAAGAAAGCCATGGCGATCCCTATGTGTATCAGTACATTACATGTCATTTTTAGAAATAGCAGCAACTTTTAGGGAATCATTTTAATTAGCAATCATCTCAAACAGACTGTATAAAAATACACATTTTAAGAATGTATGATATGAGTACAATTATTTATTCAGATATGTACATAAATAAAGTGTTCATGTTGAAATTGGTGTGTATGAACCCTCCCTGATTGATTGGCACCATTTATAGGGTTGTTCCTGCCTTGCACCCTGTGTCATCAGTTAGGCACCGGCTACCCCCCCAACACTGACTAGGATAAGGGCTTAAGACAGTAAATGTTGAAAGAGAGAGTACTCTGAAAGCAATAAGTAAAATACCATTACGTTTCATACACCACCTCATGATGGGAAGAGAAAATAACATTATAATACTCATACTGAATTTAATGTCTATTTATGTGCTATATTTAATTTATTATCATTTTTCCAGTGCAGTTGATTTTGCCCCATTCTTATAAGTAAGCTGATTCACCTACTGTGTAACAGACATATCTCATAGCTACATAGCTTTTGTACAGTAACAGAATGATTTCCTGCAGAGGAAAATAAACCTGCTATACACATCTATACTTTCCACAGTATGTGACAACAGATGTAACTTAGAGCCTTAAGATACAGATGTAAGACACTTAGAGGAACGAGGAGTTCAGTGACTATGTTATTATACATATACAGCTGAGGTCAAAAGGTAATGTAAAAGACATTTAACTAAATTTTTACACACCTCATGTTACCACGCATACTGTACAAAGACCAGCTATGAGCCATATACAAGTGCAACAACTTTTTCAGTTCAGTTTACAAATTGTGTATTAGAATCAGGACCAGGTTTTGTTATGTCTATGTTTAGTTTGGTTTATTTATGTTTATTTTGTGAAATTACAATGATGTCCAAAGAGAACAATTGCTTTTCAGACTTAATAAACTAATTTACATTTGCATGTTCATTCAAAGATAAGTGTGCAATGTCATTGACAACATTACAATACTGTCCAAAAATGTAATTTAAACATATTATGTTTAGAAGGTATTTGACAATAATCGTATTGTGATTTACCATTTGTAATGGCCCATTAAGGAGTCATTCCTAGTGTAGATGCTAATAAACAAAACGGCACTGATATTACATTAACCTCTTGTTGTACCATAACAATGCAATAAGAAAGACTTCCAGCTGAACTGGTTCACTCATTCTGGTGATACAGTAAAGGTGCAGATGATTAATAATGATTAAGTGATTAAGTAACCACAGTCTTTAGAAGTTTTCAAGTGTAAAGAAAGTTAAATTCAAATGTATATGTAAAGTCCAACTGAACAATTTACACTACATTATACTGTACTGTATGGATGGGTGGAATTAACTGTACAGTCGTAACAGACCCTCAGTCACTTGATGGATCATCGATTTCTACACATTTCTGTCCTTCATCGATGTGATCCATGAAGTATTTTGGCAGGATAGTGGAGTAGTTTGCCATTGCTTTTTCCACCCCTCCCCATTTATCCAGGCTTGGGACCGGCGTGCAGCTGTTTCCAGTTACACGGCTGGGGTGTTTTACATACGCAAATCAATGACAATTTGGAGACGCCAATCAACCTAACGCATGTCTTTGGACTGTGGGATGAAACCGGAGTACCCGGAGCAAACCCACGCAGACACGGGCAAGACATGCAACCAGGCCGCTCCACTCTGGGATTAAACCCGGGACCTTCTTGCTGTGAGGCAGCAGTGCTACCCATCGTGCCACAGTGCTGCCCTGTTTGTTATACTGTTTATCAATTCATTCCTTTTTTTTCTTCTGAAAAACGAAAGTATCAGGCCTAACATCCTCTAAACGGTTATGGCTTTCCCCTACACAATGTCATAACAGTCAATTATTATCTTTTCTATAAGTATTGTAATTTGTAATAATCTAAAACATGCATTGGCAGCAGAGATTTCACTCGTCTGTTCAGCGATATTTTAGACTTCAGTAAAGTTTTCATACAGTGTGTTAAAAAGACCCTTTATATTACCATTACAGCAGCATAATAAAATAATATAACTATGATAATGGTCAATGTCCATTATGTTTAACGTCTTCTTATTCAGAATGAAATAATGTCATTAAAAGACGTCACAGTTACGTTCAATAAAGATTTCAATGAAGAATAAAAAATATTTTCTGGGCTACAGTCTCAGTCTGGGCTACAGTCTTTATTGTGAAATGACAGAAATGGTCTTTTTTGCTCATGATCAAAACCGACTTGGCTAAAGTATTTACAAAACACGGTAAACGAATTAAATAAAATAAACAAAAATAGGAAAGAAGTATTTGAATATCAGTCACAAATGTCTTTTTGCTGTTTTCACAGTATCATGCAAAATGTGATCTAAATGAAACCAAACAAAGCTGATAGCCCACAAGTTACTTCCCCAAATTCTGCTACATATGTTTCCACATCCTACTGGCTAGGATGAAGTTTGAGCTCAACAGTGTCCTTGTTACTATCCGCTTCTTAAAGCAATTTAAAGCTCAGGTATCCAAACATGAAAAGAGTGTTTACATTATCCATGGATCAGAGGCCACGATGTGTTGAAACTACAACCTACTGGACTTGGCATGCTTTATGCAGCTCAGCTTGCAAACATGTGGCAAGTACAGATTCAAATATGGCTGCTGTTTTAAAACGCATTTACAGAAGATGCATCCATTTACACTGATGGGAACGGGTAAACATTAATGTTGTGAAAGTGAAACACTGAATCCGTTAAAAGCTTTACAAATGCATCTGCCTGTGAAAATGATAGCATACAGGTGCACATTCAGTCATTCTCAAAATGTGTAAAAAGCATAAATATGCATAACTAGTCTTTCCTTGTGGATCAGGGGAAAAAAAAACAATTTTAAAACCATCTCTTATAAGCCATAGTCAATTTAATCAATTTGTAAACTTTGGTAATGTCCAAATATGACGCATGTTAGTACAAACTCTCAGTATGGAGCTGCAGTGTCCTCTCTGTCCTGCTATTCAATATCAGTGACAAGAAGACAGAGGAGGTACAGAAGATGCAGAATTGTTATTGGACAGGGTCATGGCCTACTAATCTGGAAGCAGCACCTTCAACTTAAACAGTGTGTAGACATTCATCTGGGTCCTACAGCACAGCAAGCTTCTGAGACCCCTCTAATCTTCCCTCTCACCCTCCTTCAGCTCATCTTCTCTGTTCTCAAAGTCAGGTGACCAACTGAGGCTGCCAAGATTGGCTAGCCATCTGGGGGCGACACTGTGCAATAACTGGCGGGCCTGCTGGAGGCTGACTGTCCAGACACAAACCACTGACCAAGTGCTGCAGTGCTGGACCCCTGGGTTTCCATTTCTGTGGGAAACGGAGAAAATATACACTGTTAGGGTTAAAATGACAGAAAAAAAAACAATTTATGACACCAGAGAGAACCAGCAGAGCTAGCATTTATGGCCACTCAAATCAATACTACAGCAATAAAACTCAAGAAGCTCTACAAATGTTGCAATATCCTGTGTATACAGCATTGTGAACGTGTGTTTAAAGTGAGTAAAACAGATGGTTTTGGAGGAGTAATGAACTCTGTATGGTGTAATAGAGACTAGAACTCTATAATCATGTGGTTAATTAGGCACATATTTCGACCACTTTAGGAAATCATTCCAACCAAAGAAAGATATTCTAGTATAGCTCATAGCAAGGAGTTAAAACCAGAACTCAGACTGCAGCCGTACAGTGTCTCTGAATTTAAGCCCTGCTCAGTCAGGCAGTCGCAGACTGTGGTTTTCCCAAAACACAGCTGAATTTTCATGATTTATGACACAGGGTTTGTACTTAAGAACTTTTTCCTTGTGTCACATCAATTCCTGTGTATATCAGTATTAATTACTGCTTTAAACAGCTCTGTAAAGTTTGATTAAAAACAGCTATAACAGATATCAAATTAGACAATTTAAATTTATTTCATAAAACCACACTTATTTGGCTCCCTATATGTAGTGGCACAGTAGTATTTAATTCCACACACTCTGGACAGGACACCAGACCATTATTCAGGGCAAAGAAGATCAGGTACTTTTTTGGTGCTATACTGCAGTGACACTGAGGTGGTGGTGGAGTTCATTCACAGTGCACTCTATTATACACATCCACCATATTGCTCCACTTTGTAATGCAGTGCGAGACAGTAGCTCATCTGTTGTTGAACAGTGTGTGTTAGTCATTTTCTAATCCTGATTAGGTGCTGATGCTGGTGACTGGACATTTTTGGTTGGCTGGACTATTTTCAGTCCAGCAGTTAAAAGTAAAAAAGAAAAAAAAATCCAATCGCACAAGCTGTTCACACGCTATTACCCCACCCCTGCCATCAGTATCACTGCAGTGCGGAGAATGCAGAAAGTAATCAAATGGACAGTAAGGAAACAGCTGAACGATCCTGGTGCAATACTGCAAATCTACACTCTACAAATCAAGCCACTTTGGTTCGTAACCCACCTCTGGCAATGTGAGGTCTGTCCATTAAGGAGTTGAGTTTGGATTCCTGAAATTATTGTAAGTCTAGAAATTGTTGTATATACATTTGTATTTGTAAAGTAAAGGTGGGTTTTTTAAGTCCATCTGGGTTTCTGGCACTACTGAAGGTCACATTCCTTACAGTTTCATGTGAAGCTGACCAGGGGTGCCTCCACATTTTGGTTACTAAAATGTAACTGATGCACCAAAAAACTTTTTTATTTTAAAGAATTTTTAAATGGACCAAATAAGTGACAGGTAGTGAAAAAGAAGTATAAACAGATAATAGATAAATCAATGTCAGCATTAATGTTAATTTTGTTTATTTAATTTAGCATCAATGGCTATTCACGACCGGAGCAAGGTCACATCGATACTAGTCAGACACATTCAGACTGGGCAATGAAGAGCAACCCATTGACCTAACACGTGTCTATGAAATGTGAGAGGAAACAAGACTACCCAGAGTGAGCCCACACAGACATGGGGCGGACATGCAGAAACCACATGGGCGGAGTCCAAAGTCAAAATTAAACCAGGGATCTCTAGGGCTGCAAGGTGACCTGCTTCATGCTTCACCGTGCCACTCAACAGGAACATACAAAAATAAATGCACGTTACTAAACTATATCACACTTATGCTAATTTACGCATACTGTAGCTGTAACAAACCTATACCTTAAAATGTGAATTATTTATCAACTGAAAAACAAACTAAGTGAAATGAATATCCTACTAAAAAAATCTGAAAACAATCCATTATATGCAATCCCACAATTCACAACTCATCATAGCCCAACTCTTAGAAGGCTTTAGAGTTTCTATCCACATGCCACTAAGTGCTGTTATTAGGGTCTGTGCACAAAGCACAACCACTAAAATTAGTCATCAGACTCATACACATCACTCACACACTCTCATACATGGTCTGTGTTTAGCTCCAGTGCCTAAAACATAAATCAGGCTAGGATTGGCTCCAGATTCAGATGGGCTGCAAACACAGAATAATCCTCCGCAAGACATTTGCTCAAACTCTTCAAACTCAGTTTGGAACTTGAAACAATAAGTTCCATTATAACCTTTTTGTTCATTCTTTATTTAAAGATATATATCTCTGCATGGATCAGTTCCAGAAAGCTGGCTTGTAAAATCCTGAATTAAAATAATCCTGAACGTGTGGATTTATGAGTAAAAAAAAGATTTTATTTCAATTCCAGGTGAGCTGCACCAGAACTATGTAGGTACATATGAACTTTAAAAGCCTTAATAAGGTATCTCCCCCATGAGATAGTAAAACAAGCACATGAAGCCTGCTGACATACAGTATGATGTATGAAGTCATGGTAAAGAAATATATTGAGATTAAAATTTAATGCTGTTTATCACCCTTGGATTTAAATTTAAGACAACTTGTGCAAAATTCTGTCTCTAAATAATAAAAGGTAAATAGGGTGCGATCTTGCAGAGTAATATGTAGAATGGAGATGCAAAACTGGGATGATGTGCAGTGTCGAGATATATTAAGCGTTCTTGTTTATGATGCCAGCTAATGCAATTGCATTTTTAGAACACTAGAGGGTGCACTCATGCATCATGCTTTCTTGAAAGGGGAACAGAGTAAAAAGGCTAACAGACCATAAAGTTCACAAAGATTAGAACAAATATCAGTCCAATTGTCATCAAAATGTTATATATTATATATACACATGATATACATGATCGTTTTACACACATACGCAGTGAACAGTTAGTACTTCCACTACATTGTTGTGGCTCTAATGTTCCATGTCTATAACATCATGTATCAATGATGCAAATGTACTCACTTGTCTTGACTCTTTAGGGCTACAGGGCTCTAACCTGACCTTTGATCCAGGAGAGAATGCTGTGATGGACAAGCATAGGTCCTGCTGGCGGATCTGAGGTTCAATTAGCATCCATTTCTGGAAGAAAAAAAGAGTCGGTAAGGGTGCAAGACTTTCAACATATCAGTGAAATATAAATTTCATTAGGGACATAAAATTTACATAAATTTGAAGTGAAGTGCTGTAAAATTGAAGGAACTTCACATTATTATCTCTTGTGCCAGCACAGTAATTAGCAACGTGTATGTCCAAATCATTTACTACCCTCACAGGTTCAATTCTCTACATGCAATGAGTGCCTGACATAGTATGTGTAACAAAGGAAATACTTAATACGGGATCACTCAGACAAAAACTTAAACTACAGGTCCTTCACAGGGTCCAGCACCACAACACAGGAAACATTATATCACTTTAACTTGACATACATTTTGACAGAGATTTTTTAGCATTGATAGAATGATGACTTCTTTATTTTACCAGAAAATGGGTTACAGACAACTAT